>PVJH01007475.1:0-84625 GCA_004026705.1 Nesogale talazaci | reverse complement strand
ATGAAGTACTATGCATTGTTTAAAAGCAGTGATGAATGCATGACACACATCAACACATAGAAAGAACTGGAAGAAATTTTGCTAAGTGAAATAAGCCAAGCACAAAAGGACAAGTACAACATGAGTCTGCTGAGGTAACCTTAAAAAATGCAAAAAGGGCATAGGGACAAAGCTACTATATAGAAACATTCCTGGGATGTTTGGTAGTATGGCAGGGTCAGAACAAATCCAGGGCTGCATATGGTAGCCAACTAAAAAGGGGAGGGTGTGTGTGTGTTAGTCCGGGTAGACTAGAGGAACAAATTTCAAAGACACACATATGGATATAAAGAATGGGTTTATATTCAAGAGGAACAGGACATTGAGAAAACATCCCAGTCCAGTCCAGCTCAAAGTCACAAGTCCGATATTAACCCATATGCCCGAAATCAGTCCATAAAGTCTCCTCCCGACTCATGAAGTCACAGGTCAGTGGCTGCAGAATCCCGGTGCTGGCAGGGCACCTCGCCTCCAGGGCTCAGGGTCCATCAACAGCAGAAGCAACTCATCACTGGCAGAGGTCTCCATCTGGCCGCCCCAGCTTCAGAGTTCTGGCTCCATCAGGGCAAAGCTGTGTGGTCTCTCCACCGGCTCCTCCAGCTTCACGAACGCTGCCAGCTTGTCTTGTCCGTGATTAATCATCTCTGAGACTAACTCCCAACAACTGGGGGAGATAGCTTCTCATCTTCATGAGAGAAATATCGCGAGATTTCCCAGGAGTCTCAGGTGAAAGCCATGCCCACACAGAGACCTCATTGGCTACTCAATGACTATATCCAGATTAACAAGCTAGACTCCACCTCTACATTTCAATCACAAAATTAACGTAAGCACATGACTGCCACAGGGGATGAGAAAAAAAAGAGAAAGAAATGAGTAGTGGGGGAACAGAGTACTAACCCACCCAACAGGAGGATATTGTTCATATCTCCACAGGAAAAGAAGGACCAGACTTCAACCTGGTGCTCCAAGATGTGAATACAACATATGGACATGAAGCAGGGAACAATTAGAGAGGTCTGAGGGACCAGCCCCAATCCCAACTACGTGGACAGTGGCCCCCTACCCCAGAAGAATTTACTTCAGAGGACATCACTGAAGCTATAGCTCAGGGAGAGCTCTGTCTGATCAGAGCACACACACCAAATGAAGGGGGAGGAACAGAGAGTGGAGCACATCTGAGCCCACTAAACCTTGAGGACGATATTCCCACTCAGAGCAGCTAATGTACATAGAGAACTATATGACCGGTCCCACTATGAGACATAACATCCTTCATTGACCCATACTCCTACAGAGGACAACACTGGAGACACAGTGTGGGAATTGTGCCCGATCTGACGCCACCACACCGAGGCAAAACACTGAGGGCATGCAACAGAACAGCAAGGGGAGTAGATCAAGGAAGACCCAAGGGAATACCAAAAATAGACTTTGGAGGCAAGGCAAACCACCCTATCAGACTCAACTGGAAAACACTCCTAAAAGTCAACAAACAGACCTTGAATTATTTACAAGCTTTTCTTTTTTCTTTTTTGTCATTGGATTTTTGTTGTTGCTGTTTTGCTTTATTTTGCTCTGACTTATTTTTGTGCATAATATTATCTCTGCAGGTCTATCTAGGTAAGATAGACTGGATAAGCAACCTAGACGAGAAAAAAACTGGACTAATGGTTTCTGGGGGATTTGGGAAAGGAGGTAGTGGGGGAGCAGAAGTGATATTAACCACTCAGGGGTAAGGGAACAACAAGCTATCCAAAATTCGTGGCGAGGAGCGTGTAAGAAGCCTGCTAGGGTTTAATCAAGGGCAATGTAAATGAGAGGAATTACTGAAACCCAAATAAAGGCTGAGCATGATAGTGGGACAAGAACAAAAGAAAAGAAAATAGAGGAAAGAACTAGGAGGCAAAGGGCATTTACATAGGTATGAACATATGTAAATTTATTTCTATATGATGATAGGGAAATAGATAGTTATAGGATTAAATTTTTAGGTTCAGTATTAAAGTAGCAGATGGGCATGGAGCCTCCACTCAAGTACTCCCTCAATGCAAGAACACTTTGTTCTATTAACCTGGCATTCCATGATGCTCACCTTCTGGACACAATTGCTGAAGACAAAGTGGGTGCATAAGCAAATGTGGTGAAGAAAACTTATGATACCCGGCTATCAAAAGATGTAGCATTTGGGGGTCTTAATGGCTGGAAGGTTAACAAGCAGCCATCTAGCTCAGATTCAACAAAGCCTACATAGAAGAAGCAGTCTGTGTGATCATGAGGTGTTGAAAAGATCAGGTATTAATCATCAAGTAACAAAAAAAAAAAATCATATCATTTTGAGTGAGGAGGTGTGCGGAGTGGGGACCCAAAGCCCAACTGTAGGCAACTGGACATCCCCTTACTGAAGGGTACTGAGTAGGAGATGAGCCAGTCAGGGTGCAATGTAGCAACAATGAAACTTAAAATTTTCCTCTATTTCTTAAATACTTCCTCACTCCCCCTATCATGATCCCAATTCTACCTTACAAATCCAGCTAGACTGGAAGAGGTACACTGGTACAGATGGGAACTGAAAATGCAGGGAATCCAGAACAGATGAACCCTTCAGGACCAGTGGTGAGAGCGATGATACCCAGAGGGTGGAGGGAAGGTGGGGTAGAAAGGGGAAACCAATTATAAAATCTACATATAACCTGCTCCCTGGGGGATGGACAACAAAAACGTGGGTGAAGGGAGACATTGGACAGTGTAAGACATGAGAAAATAATAATAATTTATAAATTTTCAAGGGTTCGTGAGGGAGGATCTGATAGCAAGGGCTCAAGTAGAAAGCAAATGTTTTGTGAATGACGAGGGCAACTCATATACAAATGTGCTTTGACCCAATTGATGTATGCATAGATTGTGATAAGAGTTGTACTAACCCCTAAAAGAAAGAAAAGCAAGTTTCTGTCTTGGTTGCCAAACAAAATAGAGGACTGAACCTTGAATTTATGTGTTCTCCTGAATCAAGTGTCCCTTCTGATGAGTGATTCACTTGTACGTATAATTTAATTGTCCCCATATGTGCTGTATGCTAACATTTTAATCTGAAGTTATGTTAGTTGCCTTTCTTTCATAAAATTCACTTAAAAGGGGCTGAGCCCCGGTGGCGCAGTGGTTGTGCGCGGGACTGCGGCCCACTGGGACAGAGGTTCAATTCCAGCAGTGGGGCTGGGCCTCCTACTCCCACCACCAGAGAGCAGTGATGCCCCCCCCCCAAAAAAAATTCACTTAAAAGACCCAAATTCTCTTTCTTCTTTTTTATATAGTTTCCTAGCCTGATCCCCAATGACCAGTGACCCACACATATATTTTGCAATAGATGAGAGAGACTTCTTCATCTTCTTGGTCATGGAAAGGATGAGGTACCTCCGGTCATCCACACATTTGGTCACACAGCTCTCCAGCTGCTACTTCACCTGCAGCTCCTTACTCTCTACATCCACTGAGTCATTGACTTTGTCATTGCAGAGCATAGTACTCCAGCCCAGGAGATCCTGGGTTCTCTCCAGTTTGCTGGCCACTGAGTAGTCCTCTGTAGAGCAATTCAGACTATCTGGCCACAAGCAGCAAACATCAAGGCAGGTCACCAATAGTTGGTCCAATGACAGAGTCCGACAGCCCCCAGTTCAAGAGATATATATTGCAGAAGCATGGCAAAGCAGGGCTTAAAGGAACTTCAACTCACAATGGCACAGTCCATGGATTAGGTGTCCCACGGGTAGCGTAGCTAGCAGATCGAGGCACAGGACAAACAAGGCAACGGCTGGTCTGAAGATCCAAGAACAAGAGGAGAAAGGTGAGGTTTTCCAAGCCATTTCTATCTCCACCCTTCAATTGATCTCACATGCGCTCACTGGCCATGTTGTCACAACAAACTCACTCATCTTCTTTGGTCATCTTGGCACAACAAGCCTACCTATAACAATTCACTCCTTGCCAACTTGTCACTTGTACACTATTCTTTAGCCATATAAAATTTCCAGACATCAATGAAATCAAACTTATATTTAACATCAAACATCTATCATACATATAAATGAGAATACATTGAGTCCAATTGTAGCTGATATATCATACATGAACAAAGAAAAGATATTCAATAAGTTCATATAAAGAAAATACATGAACATTCACAAACCTCACTTTTGCAATTGATCACATGGTCATAACTGATAAGTAGGACTACCTTCTTCTACTATCCATTCTGTATTACCTTGCCCTCAGAAATCACCTCAGTTGGTTGTGGTTTTTGCCTGGTGGGGTGACCCAGACCTTCATTCCTGAGGGGTCTAGGTCATTAGATGTCCTGTCATGATGTGGTTGCTATAATTTACCATTTACTTTTATCACAGGGCATGGTAGCACTAAGAGTCGGCCTATGCGATCTACTGGATTCCAGACATATTCTTCTTTACCCCCATTATGTAGCACCAATCCAATTTCTTCTTGGTAATCAGTATCAATCACACCACTCAGTACAGTAACATCCTTCCTGACCTGTTGATCCAAAGGCATGAGAAGCCCACATAGCCAGAAGGCCTTCTCAAATGCCAGTTGAGTGGAATCCATGCTATGCTTCCAAGTGGGAGAGTTCCTTCCTTCGAGACCAGGACCTCTAGGCCTGAAGCACATAGGGTTGCTAGGACTGAAAGCAAAAATGCTGCAAGTGGGTCACTAGGAGTAATAGTGAGTGATGCCCCTCCAGTTTCCACCCCTTGGTTCCTGGTCCCATGAATCCTGGCTATTGGAGACACAGCACCATATATTGCCCACTGGTTTAAAGCATAGACAGCTTTCTAGAGAACACTGCCCCATCCCCACAAGTTGTTGCCATGTAATATGTGCCGCAGTTGTGTCTTTAGTAGCCCATTCCATCATTCTATCAAGCCAGCTGCTTCAGGATGACAAGGAATAAGATATGACCAGTGGATTCAATGGGCATGGGCCCATTGCTGCACTGAATTTGCTGTGAAGCTCATTGATCTGGAGCAATGCTTTGTGGGATGCCAAGCCAGTGGATGAGGCATTCTGTAAGTCAATGAATAGTAGTTCGGGCAGAAGCATGGCATGCAGGGAAGGCAAATCCATAGCCAGAATAGGTGTCTATTCCAGTCAGAACAAAATGCTGCCCCCTCCATCATGGAAGTGGTCCTATATAATCAACTTGCCACCAAGGTGCCAGTTGATCTCCCCGAGGAATGGTCCTGTATCTTGGACTTAACGTTAGTTTCTGTTGCTGGCAAATGGGGCATTCAGCAGTGGTTGTGGCCAAGTCAGCCTTGGTGAGTGGAAGCCCATGTTACTGTGCCCATGCATAACCTCCATCCCTGCAACCATGTTCACTTGGCTTATGTGCCCATTGGATGATAACAGGAGTAGCAGAGGAGAGAGGAGAACCAGTCTCCACAGTGTGTGTCATCTTATCCACTTGATTGTTAAAGTCCTCCTCTTTAGAGGTAATGTTTTGGTGAGCAGTCACATGAGACATGATTACCTTTACTTTATTGGCCCATTCAGAGAGGTCCATCCACATACCTCTTCCCCACACTTCCTTGTCACCAATTTTCCAATCATGTTCCTTCCAAGTCCCTGACCATTCAGGCAAGCCATTAACCACAGCCCATGAATCAGTATACAGTCTCACATCTGACCATTTTTCCGTGAAGGCAAACTGAACAGCAGGGTGCACTGCTCAAAGTTCTGCCCATTGGGACGGTTTCCTTCCACCACTGTCCTTTAGGGAGATCCCAGAAAGGGACTGCAGTGCTGCTGCTGTCCACTTCAGATTGGCACCTGCATACCTTGCAGAACCATCTGTGAACCAAGAATGACTTTTCTTTTTTTCCCCCCCGCATCATTGCCCTGGTGGGAGTAGGAAGCCCAGCCTTGCTCCTGGAGAGGTACTGCTGGATCCAAGAATGACTTTTCTATTCCACCCCTCAATCGATCTCACATTTGCTCACTGGCCATGTTATCACAACAAACCCACCCATCTTCTTTGGCCCCGTTGGCACAACAAACCTACTTATCACAAGAACTATAAGAAATATGTCACCTGGCTCTGTACACTGTTGTATGTGGCAGACGCTTTTCCTGGCCATGGATCTCTCCCTTGCTGTACCTAACCAGACCTGTCTCATGGCACCAGATTCTCCTTAGTTTACAGGTACCAGCAGGCTGGCTTGTTCCTCCAATCTATTTATGATCTGGTGGAGTTTTAGAAGAAGTATTTCTGTTTC
Organism: Nesogale talazaci; assembly: GCA_004026705.1. Taxonomy (NCBI): domain Eukaryota; kingdom Metazoa; phylum Chordata; class Mammalia; order Afrosoricida; family Tenrecidae; genus Nesogale; species Nesogale talazaci. Next base: position 78,302 of record PVJH01007475.1, on the reverse strand, counting down.
TTGCTAGCCTTCTGTTTACAACCTCTGTTCACCCCATTTTCCAAAAACTGTAAAACAAAATCCATGAGAGCACTAACTCAGAAGAGGAAAATGGATATGCAAATTTTCATTTTGCTTGGTTTTTATATACAAGTACCTGACATTGAGACAGGGTGGTTTGGATAAGCACTTCAATAGGCTCTTTGGCTTTCATCTGGCTGTTAAGATGTACTATTTTTGAAATTCTCACAAATAGAACCTTTCAGCATGAAGACAATAGAAAAACATGAGCCTCACATGGCTGTCCTGGTGGCCCCGAGGCTGTGTGTAGGACGATCTTACAGTGACATTTCCCCTTGAAAGAAAAGGGGGTTTTGATGGTGATCTACACATACCAGTATCATGGAATGAACCATGAAAGAGAAACTGCTGGCTGCCAAATGAAAAGAAAGCCTAAATGTGGTGTTACTTGTTATTCTTAGTTGCCATTGAGTCGGCCTTTTGTATAACAAAACAAAATCTTGCCCAGGCCTGTGCAATCCTTATGATCGCTGATGTTTCTGATCTGAGCCCAATATAGCAGTCTGTCTCTTGAGGGTTTCAATTTGTTGGCTCTCTTTCAAACATAATATCATTTTTCAGTGATTGGTCTTTCCTGATACCATATCCAATTTATCCCCTATATTATCAGAGTCCTGTTAAACCAATCTGGCAAGAGTCAAGTCAAGGGAGAAAAAGTGAATGACTCAGGGGTTGGGGAGACCTGTGACTCCTTTAGAGCAAAGGAGGGCTGGTCCCCTCTTACTTTCTGCCTGAGGCTTCAGTAGTACCTAGGGTTCCTGCTTCAGTAACACAATTTTTCAATAAGGAGCAACTTAATACCTGAAACCTGTCCATTTGCTGCTTCAAAGTTGTGATATATTTTCCTAGTGGTTTAACTTTTTAAAGTTTTAAATTCCCCCTCCCTACCCCCCACCCCCAAAATCTGCTCCCATTTCCCCCAGACGTTTTTGCTTTTTTTCCCTGGTAAATCATTTTAACAATATAAAGAGTATTAAATAATTATCAGTTTTACTGAAAATCAAACCATGACAAGAGATCTACTGGATATAAAGTACTGTCAGACTTTATTTCCATCTTTAATAAAGAGACAGGAAGAGTCTTCTTAATATATGTACCATATATAAGAATATAAATGATAACATAAAAATAAAAAATTTGTAGGAAGAATGCACTAGATGTCTTCAGTCTCTACCCCTTCATATTCAAAGAATCTGGAATAATGAAATCATAAAGTTAACACATCACAATGAATCTAATAGGGAATTTATCCCAAACAATAGAGTGTAAATTTTAGTTTGCAGTTGGAGTTGAGAACAATGTATTTTGTAAATTCTTTGTTTTTGCTATGCTCAGAGGGCAGATACATTTCCAGCTGCTATTTTGAAAGAATAGATAGCAGTGATGAGGTTGTGAAGGCTGTGTTGAGGTTGACCGGTTTAATAGAAAGGTCGGGAATGCAAACCAATCAGCTCTCCCTGGGAGAGAGTTGAAGGTATCTGCTCCCATAAAGATTTGTAATCTCGAAAGCCTCTATAAATTTGCTATCAGTCAGAATCAACTCAGTGGCAGTGCATTGGAATTTTGGGATTTTTTAAAATGTCAAATGACTGTTAGAGGCAGGTACAAATAAAGCACTTATTAATTCAATATATCTGCTTAGAGTTTTATGCTTTACTTAAACAGGCAGTACACTAATCATGAAGAATTTATACTTTGCATTGATTTACATCTGTGACTCAAATGCGTGCATCCATTAATAAAATTATGCATTTTTAGCAGAGGAGAAAAGGTAAAAAGAAAAAAATATCAAGGTAGTATGTTCATTATTTATTTTTGTCATTGTATCTACTGCCATTGGGTAAATAGGGACCCTAAAGAACAGAATGGAACTGCCTTTGGGGGCTTACCAACCAGGATGCAAGTCTTTATCAGAAAGACAACTTTCTCCTATGGAGCATCTGGTGGATTTGAATTGCTGACTTTGCAGTTAACAATCTAATATATAGCTTGTTACGCCACCACGGCTCCTTCTTAACCAAGCAAGTAAAGTCAATTCTTACTCTCAGTGACTCTATATAGGCTTTCTGAGGCTGTATATCTTTACTCATAGTTGCTGTTGGGTTCAAACCATTGATCTTGAGGTAATCCATCTAACATCAGACAGTGCCACTAGCATTCTATTTGACTACACAATCACAAGTAAATTTTTGGCTATATATAATTACTTACTAAGTGATGTTGAGTTATCCCCCATCTTCTGGTGAACTCTGTTTGCCAACAAGATCATAGTAGTTTGATCCATATAGCCTTTAATGGCTGATATTTGGAAACTGACCTCTAGGCCTTTCTTCTTAGTCTATAGACTTCACTGAAAGTTTTTCAGTATCATAACAACAAATCCAGGTCATCTTAAAGAAAGGCAAAAATTCTGCCACTAAACCACCACTGCCTCATTCTTGGTCTTCAAAACCACTTATGGTATTTTGTGTTACAATAGCACCAGCAAACTAAACAATAGCTTTTCCCACTTTCCATTTTGCCAGTGGACTGAGCCTTTTCAGCTGTCCCCCACAACTGGGATAGATTGTGTGCCCTCCCATACCTGAGACCTCCTTTGTATTCAGTGGAAGGGGCTCTCAGCCCCACTCTGATAAGCATATCCTCATGACAATCACTAAAGAACACACACAAGCTGGGGAAGCCAAGTGTCCTGCTCATGGGTAGAAACCCCTGTATGTCAGAATAGAACCATGTTTGTATGTTTCAATTTCTTTGAGCTTTGATTGTTTTTAGCAGGATCCTTTCCTTTCTATTTAAGGGACAATTTAAATTTATTTTAGCAATCAAATTTTAATCACTTTTTCCTTCAGGAGTTTCTAGACCACACATGTAGCATTTTTGTTTTTTATTCATAATTTGTTGGTACTAACTTCTGTAAAATTGGGCCCCTTACCTGTCTATAATGGAACCAAATTGTGCCTCAACATGTGTCATCCCTGTGGTTACTTTTGAATTTGACTTTTGTTTTTTCATAGGACTTTTATTGACTGATTTTCCGTTCAATTTGATTTTCATCTTAGTCTGGAAATGCTGATAAAACCTGGTTAAAATCGCAGTAATATGTAAGCAAGTGGTATGAATGAAGTGTTCTGTCTAGGAATTAACCTAGCAAGTTATTTACCTGCAGGTCTCCTGAAGAGAGGGCAAGAATTTTACCACTGAGCCATCAATGACCTCTCAGGATCGATTGCTGTTGTTGGTTCCTATTGAGTCAATTCTCATCCAAAGCAGCCAAGTACACAATAGAATGAAATGCTGTCCAGTACTGTGCCATCCTCACAATTGTGCCCATGCTAGAAACAATTTTTGCAGTCACTGTGTCGATTCATCTTTTTCAGACACCTCCTCTTTTTCACTGCCCCTCTACTTTACCAAGCATAACATCCTTCTCCAGGGACTGGTTTCTCCTGAGAACATGTCCAAAGTATATAAGACAAAGTCTTACCATCCATGCCTCTAATGAGCCCTCTGGCTGTATTTCCAAGACAGATTTGCTTGTCCTTTTGGTAGTTCGTGGTAGTTTAAGTATTCTTCATCAGCAGCACAATTCAAAAACATGGATTCTTCTTCACTCTTTGTTATTCAATGTTCAACTTTCATATGCATATGGAAATACCATGGGTCAGACTCACCTAAGTTCTTAAAATAACCTCCCTGTTTTTCAAGACACAGAATTTGTAGAGCTGTATAAAAAAGTTCATGTGCTAAGTGTATGTTTTACACAATATCTGCTATAGCAGAATTGCTTTCCAAATACGAGATGAAACAGAATTTTGTGGATGTTAAGGGCAATGAGAAATGAATGAGACCAGCTCCATGAAACATGGAAGGGACGTATATAGGAGAATCCACAAGAGTCATATGGTCACTAACAGCCAATCACAAAGGAATGAGTGTCTGAAAAGGCTTTTACACAGACTCTTAACTTATCCTGGGAGCTGCACACTGTGTCACCCAGCAATGTGTTTCAATCACAGTAAGGTGACAGGACATTGCAGTGAGAAGTTCAGTAGATGACAATAATGACCAATTCCTCCAATTTTTCACAGGGTCCAGATGATAATGCTTGCTAGATAATGTGTTAGGCCAGGTTGACCAGTGCCATTAATATATGTGCAAGATATATCTATATATATATAACATCCCAACCAAGTCCATAAGTCCTATATTAGTTTATAAGTCTCTCTTCAAACCCAGGTAGTCACATTCAATGGTGCAGAATGCAGGAAAATCAATCAAGGCAAAATTGTATGTATTCTGGGTCAGTGGACATATGGCAGGGCTCCAGGAACTCTCAGCAAGCATGAAAGTGAAGGCTATATATCTTGGTCATCCCACCAAAGGATGCCTGATTGATAGGCTAAACTCCACCCATATCGTCTTACTGGTACCATGTTGGCACTGAAAACCTAACTACATAGATCAGCTTCCAAATGTTCTTCATGCAAAGATGTTTGATTTCCCACATCACCATTAGAAGCAGGTACTGACTTACTATCATTGAAATAGGGCAGAACTGCTCCTGTGAGTTTCCAAGACTGTGACTCTTTACGGTAGTCAAAAACCATGTCTCCTTTCCATGGGAGTAGAAATCTCTCTCTTTCTCCCCACGTAGCATATAGAGAATGCAAAAATTTGGAAATGTTTACACAGCAGTGAAGTATGCCCACAGCCCAGTTTGTCTCTATGCTGAACTCATAATGGGTCAGGTTAGCTCTGCATGACACTGGTGGGTGGTGGCAGCCCAGAGCAAGAACATTAGGAAAGCACCTTCCACAGGCAAGTAGAATTAAAACCAAGGATGGGGGATCCAGGGCAAAGCTATTGGAGCCCTATGTGATCCTCTGCAGCATCTTAAAAAAATAAAATAAAAATGTACAATAGCAACTACCAACAACATTATTTGGCTTCCCTTTCATGAGAAAAATTTTCAGTTTTCTCCAAAAAGCACAAATTCTAGCCCTTACACTGCATGGTCTCCTTCTCTTTAAAATGCTGTCTAAACTGATAGTAGAGGTTGTTTGTCAAGAACAATTTGAGAATGGGAAAACTGAGTTCAGAAAGCATCTTCTCCCTCACCTTTTAGTCCATCTTCACTAAGTGGAATGGTGTTAATGATAAGAAGGTTAGGGCCAATTGGCACAGCAGCTAGTGAGAGTATCCATCATTTGTGCAGAGGGAGGTAGGGAAGGAGGCCAAGTGTCAGGAAATTTTGCAGATGATAGGACCCAAGAGGCTTGAAGTTCAAAGATCCAGCTGCCAGCTATAACATACATCTGCTTGAAGTACCTGTTTGTAAGGAGCTGGCCTGTAGTGTCTGCCAGGTCGTAAGTGAATCCTGCTGACCCCAGGCCCACTCAATCCCATACCCTGAAAGCAACATAAGTCATGCAGAGTTTAGTACAGAGCACCCAGATGTGGCCAGACGGGCATAGAGGGCAAGGCCCTCTGATGACAGCATCTTTATAGTGAAGGGATCATCTTTACATAATGATGTGCACCTGTCTCTGATAATAAACCTTATTGCTCCATGATGTTTGTATTACCTGTTCAGGTGTCTTAATCATCCTCAATTGTTAATGTCTTAATAATCCCTGGGTAGTGCTAATGGTTAAATTCTTTTCTGCTAAACAAAAGACTGCTTTCGAGTCTACTCAGCTGTGGCTAGCAAAAAAAAAAAAAAGAACTGGTGATAAATAAACTTTTAGAAACTAAGCCATTGAAATCTAAAGCACATGAAATTGTTTTAAGTCAGCTTTGATGACAGCAGATTTTATTCTTTTTTTTTTTAAGCTATCCTGTACCCAGAGAACTGAGAAGGAAACAACAAATTATATCAAAGCAATACAGTTCTTGTATTACACATTTATACCAAATGCCTGGAATTTCTCTGTTAGCTCAGTAAATTCATTTGTAGTTTATGTTATGGTGCCCAATTTACTAACTCCAACCTTCCAGGAGGCATCAGAGAGTTGATTTATCAAAAGGTATGATTTACAGGACAGTGGTCCTGAGGGAGATCAATACCTTGAGTGCTGTAAAATGTCATCCATGTCTTTAACTTGGGGTTTTACTCTTGATTCTGAACTGAAAAATTGGTTTCTGGGGATGGGGCAGCCACAGATGCCTGTCTGGGACTGCAGACTCACTCCAGGGGACCCATCTGAGAAACTGGCACATGTGGCTTTCTGGGGTACTAAGCACTGGGGTGGCTTGAGGCAATGAAGACACGAGCCAGAGGAGCAGTGTTCGAGGCTCCACGTAGGCAGCAGAGCCCTGGGTGCTGGCTTTATCAGGCTGCAGAAGTGCGCAAAGCCTTGGTTTAGGGTCTTCTCCATTGTGTGTGGTGTGAAAAAATAATTCTCTCTCCTTAAATCAAATGACTCCAAGTTCCTTTAAAATATATAGTGTAGTATCTGAAGGTACCATTTCCAGATTAGTTAGTAAAGAATGAATTTGTGGGTAGAAAATGAACTCCTAAGACAGCATTCTGTCTTTAATTCTCTTTATGAATAAGAAAGTACATATTGTCTAGTGCTCCTAGCCTCTGAGCCAGAGGGTAATTAGACTCCAGCTTGCTCATTGTTTCCAGGAAAGCAAATGTTAAACATGTTCCTGGCAGAGGAGGAAAGCAGAATTGCTCCTGAGGAGCTCTTCTCATGAAGTCAGGCTCCTGCCAGCAGGCTGCCAAATGCTTGACCTTGGGGCATAGGACTGGCTGCACACCCAGCCAACTTGTGCACAGGAGGGTTCTGAGAGGGGATGTGTGGCATACATATCAAGGGGGGATTATTCCTGCTGTGGAAGATTATTTTTCTTCTGTACCTTGCAACAGAGATTTCTCCTTAGGGGTATCAGAAGGCTCTGTTCCCTTTGTTTTAATTTTCCTGGCAGTATGAGACAAAATCAGTCTAACTTGTGCCCAGAGACCTTGTATTATATGGTCCAAAGTACACATATTCTTCATAACTCTGACATTATTAATTGCCTTGAGTCGTCTTGATTCCCTGTTACCTCCTGCAGAAAGAGATTGTGATCTGGGGATCTATATAATTTTCATTGGCTGATTTCTTCCCAATCTATCTTAGTCTGGAAGCTCTGCTGAAAATTGTTCAGCATCAAAACAGTATGCAAGCGTCTATGACTAAGAGGTGGTTGCAAAGCATGAGGCATTTTAGTTGGAACTTGAAGGCAGATCTCTAGCTTGGAAAACTTGCTGATCTCGGATCAACACACATTTCCTTTATTGCTCTGCCTGAGACAGTAACTCTTATCATTCCAAGGGGTAGCAATATCAAGCCACTTACATAATTCCTATAGCACTCTTCTCATCATAAATTGAGTATGGAACACCTTGAATCTGGGTCCACTTTTGTGACTGGTCCATCAATAGAGTAGAAAGGGGGATGGTTAACCTCTGCCATAAACATGCTGCAGCTTCCATCTGGCTCAGGCATGAGTTGGAGGCATGAGTCACAGTATATTAAAAAAATGTCTGTCTCAGGCTGCCATACTGTTATTGTTGAGAAGTGCTGTTGAGTCACTTTTGATACCTTGGCAACTTTATGCAAAAGAGAACGAAATGCTGCCCATTCCTGTGCATCCTTGTATTGTTGCTATACTTGAGCCAGTTGTTGCAGCCAGTGTGTCAGTCCATCTCCTTTACGGTCTTTCTCTTTTCACTGACTTTAACAAACATGCTGTCCTTCCCAAGTTTTGATTTCCGCTGAAAGTATGTCCAAAATACATGAGATGAAGTCTTACCTTTCTTACTTCTAAGCAGCATTCCAGCTGTACTTTTATTTATTTGTTTTGTTGTTTTTTTTTGGGGGGGGCATCACTTTCCTGGTGGGAGTAGGAAGGCCAGCCTTGCTCCTGGAGAGCTGCTGCTGGATTTGAATGACCAACCTGTGGGCTGCAGCCCTGTACACGACCACTACAACACCAGGGCTCAGCACCCCAGCTGTATTTTTAAAAAGACAGCTTAGTTTCTTCTTCATATTTGATACTTTGAATATTCTTAGCCAACATCTTAATTCAAATGCATCAATTTTTCTTTGGTTTTCCTAATTTATTGTCCAATTTTCATATGCTCATTAAATGATTGAAAATACCATGGCTTAAAAATAATGTGCTAGAAAGGATCTGGAGAGATTAGAACACTCATACATTGCTGGTGGAATTACAGAATTGTGCAGTCACTATGGAGAGCAGTATGACACATTTTTAGATAAATAGAAATATTAATACTATATTATCCTACAATTTCTCTACCCAGTATATACCCCAGAGAAATCAAGAATAATATACAGACAGATTTGTGCACATCCATGTTTATCTTAGTGCTATCTCCAATAGTAAGAAGATGGAAACAACAAAAAAGCTCATCTGTAAAGGAATGGGTAAACAAACCCTGGTACATACACAGAATGGATGTATGCATCTCTTAAAAACAAATTAAACTGTCCAATACCTCATGACATGGGTGAATTTGGAAGACATGTTCAGCAAAGTCAACAAAGTTCATAAAGACAAATACTACATATCACTATTCTTTTTTAATCTAAGAAATTATTTTCACACCAAAAGAAGTAGACTTTCAATATTATAGGGAGGCCAGGATGAGGGGAGGATTATTGGAGCAGATAGAATATGAGGGGAGGTGTGACAGTTAGGGTTTTTTTACACCAACATGGCCCCCATAGGAACATGGGGGCGGTGTGTAGCATGTCAATCAGGTCACAGATTAATTGGAGGGCAACCACAGCTTTCTGAGGTTCTCTCTCTCTCTCTCTCTCTCTCTCTCTCTCTTTCCCTGGTGATCAGACTAGCATGCTACCTGAGTAGCTGCTCTGCCTTGACAGTATGCTGTGTTACCTGTGGACCATGTAGTGCTCTGCTCCACTTGGCCAAGACAACCCATGAACCATGGTGGAACAGGTCACTGTGCTGTGTAGCTCCATAGTGAGACATCATCTCACCCTGGTGTGTCTGCTGCCTGTGAGCCCACACCACAGCTCCAGGCCATTTTTTTATACCACTACATCACGGGGTTCTGCCAAGACCTACATTGCCATGTTGTGCTACTGGCCTGTGCTATACCGCATCACTTCAGCTTCCCACTGTTCATTTCCTTGACCTTGAGTCAGTGGGCATGTGAGTTAGAAGGACTTTCACTATATAAACTGTCTCATGAAAGTGAGCTGGACTGAGCTATTTATATTGTGTAGATTAATCTGCTATTGTTTTTCTTGTTATATAAACCTACATATATAGGTGTGTATATATGTATGTGTGTACACACACACATAATCAGAAGTGTCCTGGTTTTGTTTCTCTAGAGAACCCTACTTAACCCAGTAGGGAATAAAAAATTGGCTACATACATACATCCACTGGTTGAGTTTGGGACTCTTATTGGGATTTTGTGGTAGGCTGAATTATACAACAATAAAAGAAAACATTGTTTGGGTCACTTGCACCTTAGTCCCCAGTGATATCCTTACTCTCCAGCACTTTAAAGAGGTTTTGTGCAGCAGATTTTCCCAATGCAATAATTTGACTTCTTGACCTCTTCCATGAGCATTGGTCCTGGATCCAAGCAGAACGAAATAGTTGGCAACTTCAATCTTTCTCCATTTATCATAATATTGTCTATTGGTCCAGTTATGAAGATTTTGGCTTTCTTTACATTAAGTTGTCATCCATAATGAAGATTGTTCTTCTGATATTCATCAGTGCTTCAAGTCCTCTTACCTTTCAACAAGCAAGGGTGTGTCACCTGCATGTTATAGTTAGTAAACTTTTCTTAAATTCTAATGTCTTGTTCTCAAATTATTTACTCAGATTGACAAAGTTAACTGAAAGGATTCAACTCTTGTGACAGTCACTGATCTGTGTCAATTTCAGCACTGGGAGTGTAGTGGTGGTGTCTAGCTTGTCAATCTGGAGATAGCCAATGAGGCCTCTCAGTGAGCATGGCTTTCTCCTGAGGATTCTGGGAAGTCTCACAGCATTTCCCAATTGGAGGTGAGAGACTTAACTCAGTTCCTTGGAGACACACTACTGACAAGACAAGACGCTGATAGGTCCTGATTCCTGGAACCTAGAAGAGCCAGAGTAGAAGCACATGGGTTTGCCCTGATGGAACCAGACCTCTGGGACCGGAGAAGCCACAGAGAACCCCTACCAGCGCTGAAATGCTTCTACCACCAATGGATACCAATGAGTGACCCTGAACCCTGGAAATGAGGAGCCATGGGGAAATCCCTGCCAATGCTGGGATGCTTCTACTGCCACTGGATACATAAGACTCTGCATCCACTGGCATGTATTTGTCCTAGTGCCATGGCATGTGCTTCATGAGTTGAAAGGAGACTTTATAGATAAGACTTATGACCTTGGACTGGACTGGGTTGGGATGCTCCCTCAGTGTTCCATTCCTCTTGTATATAAACCTGTCCATTATATCCATATGCATGTTTATGAATTTGTTTCTCTAGTCTACCTGGACTAACACAATCCCGATGCACATTTTTCCTAATTTTAGAACATACAGTATTCCTATGCTCTGTTCCAATAATTGCCTCTTGTATCATTTATTATGGATGCATAATATTCCATTTTGTGTATATACTAGAGTTTCTTTATCCATTCCTCTACTTGCAGAAATTTGGGTTGGTTCAGTTTGTTGCTGTCGTGGACTGTGCTGCTATAAACATTGGGGAGCATATGTATGTTCGTGTTCTTTCTCTTGCTTCCTTGGAGATATATGCTCAACTGAGCTATTGCCGAGCCATATAGTATTTCCATTCCTAGTTGTTTCAGATAGTGCCATAGTGTTTTCCATAATGGTTGTATATGTTTGTAATTCCTTCAGCAATATATGAGATTTCAAATCTTTATATACTCTCTCTAGTATTTGCTTCTCTCTGTTTCTTTTGAATTTTGTTATTATTGTGAGCATAAGTTTGTGCTTATTGTTGTTTTGATTTGTCGCTCTTGAATGGCTAGTGGCAGTGAGCATCTCCTCATATGTCTGTTTGTCATTCAAGCATCTTCCCTGGTGAATTGTATGTTCATAAGCTGCAGACTCCTGACTCACATAGTTGCAGGTGCTGATGAGATCAATATTGTCAGGTAAGATGGCAGGATGCTGACTCACACTCTTCAGAGTCTAATTGACTTGAAGGATCAGTAGAAAATATAGCAGGTCACTGGCTCAAGTTAAAAGAGCTAGAGGATAGATAACAAGGCCGAGGTAGGATCCAGGTCCAGCAAAGAGCAAGCAATATTTTCTCAGGGAGTACACTTATAAAGGAAATTTTCCATTGACTGGCTGCTCATAATAGATTTTTGTCATGGAAGATCTCATCATGAAGGATAAGCATGTCATGACTGTCAAATCACAGAGAATAATTAACAAACAGCCTCAATCATCACATTTATAATATTCAAACAAAAACCAAATTTAAAGTAAAAGGCATTGAAATATTTCTAAAACAAATAAACAAACCCATTGAAGAAACAGAAATAGTCCAGGAATCCCAGATAAAGTCGATGCTGATATTATGCTAACATTTTATTAAAATTAAAATAACTCTTAATTAAAAGAAACAAAAAGAATGCTAAGCAGTTCTTTATAAATGACATGCTATTTCTCTGACACTTATGTCCAGGCAAACTAAGTGTTTGAATATTGCTATTGGTGGTAAGAGGTGGTCAAGTTGATTTTCAATTCATAGCAACCCCATATGAACATATAGATAAGGAAAAACATAATGTATAATCTTTTCAATAGCATTTACTTTCTAGAGAAGAAATTCAATTTCAGTATTATTGCATAATATAGGTTTTGGGAGCTATATTTGGTTTTCTGGTAATAGTATGTCTCTGGAAGCCTAGTGGAGCTCAAGAAACCTGGAAGATGTAATTCAATGTGGGCTGTCCACACCTTGTTATGCTATTGGCAGGAGTGATTATCTATGCTATTGATTGAGGCCATAACCATGTGCTCTGGACTTTCTTGTTAAGAATACCTACATTTTGTCCTAAAAATTCTGTCTGGAGCTGAATGGGGACCTGAGAGTTGGTCAGTATCTTCTTCTCCCTTAGATGTCTTGGTTAAGCTGTGTTATTTAGATAGTGCTGGTTGACCTCTTATGCACAAGAGATAATTGTTTTGACATTAAAAAAGCAAATTTATTCATGGTAGGGCAGGCTCAAGAGATGATTTTAAGTGCACAGCTTCATTAATTTATAGACATGAACTGAGCCATAGGCTAAGTCTCCTTTTAGGGCTCCAGAATTGAAGACCCAGGAGATACATTGGGCATTGTTCTCCATCCCTCCTTTCATCTTCACTAAGTAATGACTTTGCACTCCTTTGACCACAGATATGATGCATTCATTCTCACAAAATTTGGACACAAACATTGTCAATATTGTGCTCTCATCTAGGATAATATATATGTGTGTGTGTGTGTATATATATATATATATACATATATATATATATATATATCCTGACTTTCAAGATGAGAGCACATCAAATACCTGGGCTGGGTATTTCTTGTCATTTTATTGGAATGCTCATCATGGAATGAAACATGGCTCTTCTTTTTGAAACAAAATACTTTCATTAAGATCTTTCACTTTTGGCTGAGCCGCTGAGCCCCGGTGAAGTAGTGGTTATTTGCGGGACTGCGGCCCACAGGGTCAAATCCAGCAGCAGCTCTCCAGGAGCAAGGCTGGGCCTCCTACTACCACCAGAGGATAGTGATGCTCAAAACAAACAAACAAAAATATCTTTCACTTTTGACTCCCTTCTTTTTTCCCTCTACTCCTCTGACCTCTGCAAATGTGTCACAGTTTCTACTGGAGTAGGCTATCTGTGTGTTTGTTCTTCAGTGGGGTTGTGATATGGCGAGCATAGGAATCTGCATGCCCCACCCTGGCTCTCTAGCCACTTCAGGAGCAATGTCCAGAGGTACAGGACCTTGGGCTTTATGAGAGGGCTTGTATAGGGGCACTTCATGGGCTCTGAGAAACTTATTCATTATCTGGCCCTACACAAAATCCAGGAACTTGATCTACCACTGGGACAAAGTGGCAATGGGCACAGGGATTTAAGATATGGCATGTGAGGGATATGGCCTGGATGCCAATTGAAAGGGGTGCTACTGAGCAGCTTGGAACTATTGAGGCTTCCACTGCCAGTGCAGGTAGTTAAAACTAATAGCTTAATATTTGAGAGCCTCTATGGGTCAGGGAACACTGAGTGAGCTTGCTTTGCTGTGTGTAGAAAGAAAATAAACTTAAAAAAAAAAGACTAACCAAATTTTATCAGGGAAAGCAAGGAAGGTAGACTTGTAATCTTCATGTAGAACCATAATGTGTAAAGTAAAAAATTAATGATATTGGCTTATATTTTTAAGTCATGTTATGGTAAAATAATTTGAAAGATGGGTGTCAGATATTTGGCAGAGGTGTAAATTTAGAGCTTGACATAGGACAAGCTATAGACATAGGTCAAGCTATCATTTGCTATAGCTATGTCTCTGGGATATGAGAAAGGAAGAAGAGCCTCAGGGAGCACCGAGTTGAATTTCCCACCTAAGTTGTATATAAGGTTTAGCTCTGAATATGCTTGGGAAAAAACAATATATGAATTTCTGTGGTCCTGACATTCACACCAACCACAATAATATTATTTTTTATTGATAAGACAATAAAACTAATAACTACTAAATGATTAGTAATTTGTTCCGTTACTAATAAAAGCATTTTGTTTCAAAAATAGTTCAGTTACTAATTTCCACCTAGCTGGCATTGGACACAGACTCTTAAAAATGTCCAATATGACAAAAAAATAATAATTCATAAATTAACAAGGGTTCATGAGAGAGGGTGAACTGGAAAGGAGGGTAAAAATGAGGTGCAGATACCAAGGGCTTAAGTAGAAACAAAATATTTTGAGGATGATGGCAACAAATGTACAAATGTACAATGCATATATGTATGAATTGTGATAAGAGTTGTATGAGCCCCCAATAAAATGATATAAAATTTTTTTTAATGAGATGAAAAAACACCAAGTGGAAAAAACAGCTTGTTACTACTCAAATATAGCTGCAACCTTTCCTGCTGACTCTTAGCCCAGGGATGCATCAAGCCCTCTTCAAGGTTCTCATCTCTTTTCGTTAAAGCAGTGGTTCTCAGTCTTCCTAATGCCATGACCCTTTAATACAGTTCCTCATGTTGTGTTGACCCCCCCCCCACCATAAATTTATTTTTGTTGCTACTTCATAGTTGTAAGCCTGCTACTGTGAAAAGGTCATTTGACACCCCTAAAGGAGTCGCAACCCACAGGCTGAGAACTGCTGCATTAAAGGAATAGGCCAACATCAGAAATGTAAAAGGCACAGGATTTTTTTTCTGAGGTCTCATTCAGACTATGTGTTGAGCCATCCAATTCTTGCCATCTCTGAGGGCCCCAAGTGGAGCTGTGCCTGAATGGGAAGTTTGTCATCTGTATGCCTATCCTCCAGCTTCACTGCCTCTGGGAATACCAGATACAGCTTCCCTGGCCCCCTGACTGGTTCAGGGATTCAAGTATAGTTCTTAACCTATATCAAACATATCTCTAAGGGAGTAAATCTAGCTCCATTTTCTTTGGAAGGTCATGAATACCCCTTGAGTCACCAGATCATGGGTACATTATTTAATTCTTTTCAGTTTTGTGTTTCAGTTGGCAAATCAGCTAACAAATGTAGGGTGCCTGGAAGCTGCTTTATAAATGACAGCTATGACAATTATGATGATGACTTGCATGGTACCAGGAGCTGTTCAGGACACAAATATACCTTCAGGTTCCTCCTTTTAAGGGTGCATTGTCCTAGTCGGTTACTTGTATGCCTCTCCATGATTGTCTCAACTACAGAATCCACATGTTCAAGATCACGTCCCTTCTCACATGGCCTATATCTGGTTTTAACAGAGGCAGGGTTATACTATGGATCACAGAAGTCTATCAGGGGCAGTTCTGAAGGAAAATTGAAGCTCTTAGCACTTGGAGGCACTTTCCATAGCTATATTGAGCCCCTGTTCATTTCTGCCTTCTCTGCTTTCTCCTATCCCAGGGCTGTGGAGCCAGGCATGCTTTATCCACATCACACATGCTAACCAACTCATCTGGGCACAGGGAGTCTGTGCTGAGGGACCCAAGAGGTCAACTTCCAGCCTGATCTTTTATAAGGAGTGGAAGTTAGTTCAGAAAAGTGTTTATGAGTAATTTAGAATATTATCTGGCCACATTTCCCATGTCTTAGCTGAGAAAGTCATTGATTAACAGAAAGCCTGTGAGTCAGGGGTTCTGAGAGAAGCCCTTGGGGTAGCCTTAAAAATAGAGATTCATTTACTTCTCCAAGATGACTTTGACTCTGGCAATTCCATTTGTGTCAGAATATAATTTTCTCTGTAGGATTCAATGGCTTCTTTTTTTTTTCTCCAGAATTAGAATACCAGGTATTTCTTCCAAAGTTCCTTTTGGTGGAATTGAACCTCCAGTATTTGGGTTAGTAGATGAGGACGTAGCTGCTTGTCCACTCAGGACATCCTTAAGTACGTGTCTACTTATGATATGAGAAAACTGGTGCAAAGATGCTTGTTCCTTTTCCTTTCCTCCGGGTATCAGTTTCATGGCTTCAGTGTCACCAGGGGACATTAGGGACAATGGAATCAGTTCCCACATGGCTTTTCCTTGGAGCACTTGGAGGAGCAGATAGTCTGCTTGTAATTTTGTTCCTGGGTGAGAAGATAGCTTCTACCACCAAGGTTCTTAAGAAATACAATAGAGTGACTACAGTCAGCAAATTTCCCCCTGTCCTTTAAAGCTGTCAAGAATGATTCTGAGCTAAAGGTGCTGTAGTAATGGGAAGTGCACAACACTGAGAAGCAGATAGGGCTTGCCTTTCTGCTCTTTTATGAAAGTCATGTGATCTTGAGACTGTTGAGTTCCTGGGATCATTGCAATTCTACTGGGCATGGCTATTCACCCTGCCTGCATAGAACAGTGGGAGGATTTCTGGAGGCCAAGCAGAAACTTCTGGCCAGTGCTGTCCACTGTGAGGAGTGTCTTTCCCCTATACAAGAAAAGGTCTCCTACCTAACATGCAAGTGAACTATGTTTGGAAGGATTCTTGAATGAAAAGATGCTGAGAAAGAGAAGTAAAGGAATAAAAGAAGAATTAATAGAATATAAGTCTTGAGTTAAAGACTGGAAAAATTTTACAAAAGTAATCAAGAGAAGATATAAACAGGAAAAACAACATTTACAACAATAGCAATGAATCTAACCCAAGATAGACAGACAATAAAAACCACAAGGCAGTTGTTGTACAAATCTGAAACAAGAAGTGACATCAATTTAAACCACTTAAAAAATAAGGAACATGATTTGACCATAATGATAGGAATATTGTCTGTCCAATGGCCAGTCAATTTTTTTTTTACACTAGTGGCTTGTTTGTTATTGCGATGCTAGAAGCTATGTCACTGGTATTCCAAATGACAGCAGGGTCACCCAGAGTGAATACACTTCAGTAAAGCTTCCAGACTAAGAAAGGACAACAAAGGAATAGACTGTCCATTTTGGAGGAAGAGGTGCTGAAATCCTTTTGTATCACTTTGAAATATTATCAGATACTGAAGGCTTAATGAATAGGAACATGTGGGTAGAATTTAAGCAGGTCCCAACTTGATTGGAGGGCAAGCACATTAAAGAATGCTGGCATCCTCTCTGTTGCTTCCAGGTGATCAGACCAGCATGCTGTTGCTTTAGCTAGTTCTCTGCCTCGACTTGTGTGCTACACTACCTCTGGGCCAAAATCATGTCCCTAGAGCAGCAGTTCTCAGTCTGTGGTTTGCAACCACATTGGGAGTTGAATGAGCCTTTCACAGGCGTCACCAAAGACCATTGGAAAACACATATTTCCAATGGACTTAGGAACCGAGACACTGCTCCTCTATCCATCTCTAGGAGGTCCGTCCACACACAGATATGCCCACATATGAGTACCCAGTATGAAGACCCATGCTTCAAGACAAAATTTCAATTATTTGTAATTAGAAATAATTATTTCACAACATATAATTACGTATTGTTTTTGTGATTAATCACTATGTTTTAATTATGTTCAATTTGTAACAATGAAAATACATCTGGCATATCAGATATTTACATTACAGTAGCAAATTTACAGTAATGAAGTTGCAATGAAAATAATTTTATGTTTGGGGGGTCACCACATATGAGGAACTAGAAAGCTTGAGAACCAGTGCATTAGAACTTGAGGTGCCATTGAGACCTGCTTCAGGATGTTACTGATGCATACATTGCTTGAGCTTGAGACTGGTAGATACTGTTGGTGACCTGCTCTACTGTTTGCAGCCTGTTGGCAAACTGCCTGCATTTCCCAAAGGGAAGACTCAGTTATTTCTTTGATGTCAGACCCAGCAGCCCTCATGAGTTGTAGGACTTCCAGTATATTAACTGTTCTACAGAAATGAGTTGAACTGAGCCCTCTAAACTCATGTGTGGACTAAGTAGCTGTCATATACCTTCATTCTCTATCTATCTACCTATAATCTATCTAGTGTCCTGGTTTTGTTTCTTCAGAAAACACTGTCTAACACAAAAACATATCATATTAGGGGTCCAGTCTTGGCACAGGAGACTCCATTTTAGGCTCAGTGCCTCCATTTCACCATCTCTTCTGAGGCTCAAATCGCAGTTTTCTGGAATTTCCAGGACATGGGTTCATCTCTAAAAATGCACACACTCCACCCAGCTGTAACCCTTAGATAAGCTTAACGACTGTCTCCCTTGTGAAATTCAGCTGTGCACATATTTCCCACCAGAAGTTTCCCTCCTGAAAGATTTTAAAATGCAACTGTTCCTGCCACGCCCACCAGAGGGGTATAAAAACCTTTCCTTTTGTCCCCTTGGCGCGGCTTCCTTGGCTCACACTCCTTTGAGTTGCTGAAGTCGCCTGCAAGTCGCCTCCAGTAAAACCTGCTCTAACCTCTGAAATGGCCTCTGACTTTACTTTGCAGCCAAACATTTGGTGGCCCGTATGGGGAGAGGCATGTGGCTCCCCCCTTCCCTTTTAGGGGGTCATCCCAAGCCCACCTCTCCTCCAAATTTCCAGGACCCTCGGTTGGCATCAAGCAGCCCTTGGCACGTAAGTCAGTGACAGTTTGGTGAGTTGCCGTGCCCTCCCCCATTTAACCTCTTTTCTCCTTTTTTCCCTCTCCTTTCAGTCTGACAGAGGAAACTAGCTGGAATCCATTCCATTAGAGTTTTCCTGCCATAGTTATGCCCACGCCAGGAAAATTCTCCAACCCCAGGGGTTGGGACAGAAGTTAAGCCTGAGATGTCAGTTAACCTCTCTCCCATATCTCAGCCAATGTTGGGCCAGTTTCTTCAGGGGACGCCTTGTTGACACTCGTCCAACCCTTACCAGAGTCAGTCTGGTACACCAAAATTCCAGCCGGTACTTCATGTCACCCTTCCAGTCTTATTTAATCCTTTATTCCCTCTTACCCTTTCCACTCTCTGGAGTGTTAGCATTGGGGCTAGTAGTCACTGCCCCAGCTGACTGGACTCTAGCTCAAAGAGCTGGGTTTAGTTCATTTTACCTGCTAGTATCATCCCCAAGGGACTATCTACTTAAAACTATCTGTTCAACCTTTATTTCGTCTCTCTCTCTCTCTCTCTCTTTCTCTCTCTCTCTCTCTCACTGATCATTCAGACTAACACCATGGACACTGCACAGTCCAAAATAGACCCTGTAACCCCATTGGGCTGTCTTGGGCTAAATTTCTTGAGGCTGGGGTACAAGCAAACCTTGCGAAAGAAAAAACTTATTCGCCTGGCCCCAGTATCAGCTCTACAACCGGTCACACTGGCCCCTGACTGGCACGTTTGATTTCAATGTTCTACGAGACCTCGACAATTTCTATAGGAGAATGTGTAAGGATTCTGAGGTTCCGTACATGCAGACTTTTTGGGACTTGCCTTCCCACCCTGACCTTTGTAGTCATTGTTTCAATAGTCAAATTTTATTAGCTCAATCCTCCCCTCCAAAAAAATAAAAAAGACCCAGGTGTAGTGTTTTCCCCACTGGAAGAACCCAATGAACTCCTCATTGCACCGTTTTCCCCTCCCTATCAATCCCCTCCTCCCAGTGCGCCAGCTAATCCCCAGAAAACTGACTCTCAGGATAGCTCCCTTGTAACCTCTCCTGTAGCCTCCCACACCAGATCCTGGGATCCCCCGGCAGCAATGTTCCCTTTGCGAGAAGTCACTGGGGCAGAGGGGCTTGTAAGAGTACACGTCCCATTTACTCTGCAGGACCTATCCCAACTTGAAACGCGGCTAGGCTCTTTTTTGGCAGATCCCTCAAAATTCCTAAAAGGATTCACTTATCTTACTCAAACCTATGATTTAACATGGCATGACATTCAGGTAATACTGGCTTCCACCCTAACTGCTGAAGAACGAACCAGGGTCGCTGAAGCAGGTCACCAGCTGGCAGATAAGGACCATGTCATTAATCCTGCTGTCCCAGTAGGGCCACAGACGATTCCACTGGATGATCCAGACTGGACCTATCAGCCTGGCCAGGGTTCCGACCTCCTGCGGTGAGATCTAATGATCCAATATCTTATAAGGGGACTAGAAACTACCTCCAATAAAGTTGTTAATTATGACAAACTGCGTGAGATTACCCAAAGAGCAGATGAAAATCCAGCCCCTTTTCTCAACTGCCTTCAGGAGGCTTTAACCAAGTACATCTGACTAGACCCAGGATCTAGAAATGGCACTTCCATTTTGGCCTCCCATTTTATCTCTCAGTCTGCCCCTGATATTAGAAAAAAGCTAAAAAGGGCTGAACAGGGTCCCAAAACTCCCACACAGGACCTGGTGACAATGGCATTTAAAATCTACAATGTCCGAGAAGAGACAGCCGAGGCCACTCACCAGGCAAGGGTGCAACAGATGGTCAGCCTCCACTCCCAAGCTTTGGCAGCGGTCCTAAGGCCTGCAGGTAATCCCGTCAAATGCCGATCTCCCTCAGGAGGCTCGCGGCCCCCACCAGGTGCCTGCTTCAAATGTGGCAAAGAAAGCCACTGGGCTAACAAGTGCCACAACCCAAGACCTCCCACCTCACCTTGTCCCCTGTACAAACAGGTCGATTACTGGAAGCCAGACTGCCCAACCCTGGCTCTGCCCCCGGCGCGGCGAACCCGACGTGCTGAGATCCAGGCCGATCCAGAAACAGAAGCAAGTATGGAGTTGCTCGGGTTCATGGACTGAAGCAGCCCTGCCTCCTTGTCTCCGGTAACCCTTGCCGAGCCCAGGGTCACGCTCCAGGTAGCAGGAACACGGGGGCTACCTATTCTGTTTTGTCCTCTTACTCAGGGCCTACTTCACCCTCCCAGATCTTTTTAGTGGAAATAGATGGGACTCATTCCAGTCCTCAGCAGACTGACTCCCTATTTTGCACCTATTATAAAATCCCATTTTCTCATTCTTTTTTAGTAGCTCCTTCATGTACAATTCCCTTACTAGGGAGAGATATTTTGTCCAAACTAACAAAATCTCTCAACCAAAACCACCCCCATTTTCCTGGCTAGACCTCTTACAACAAGGTTTGTTTATGGCAAACAAAACAGGGCTAAACAATCTTTCTAGCTGTCTCATGTGCGCTGCTCTTGAGCGTGCCCCGCTAGCGGCAGTGCCTGTGCCGAAACTACCAGTACTCGCTAACACCCTTACTCAGGACAACTCAGCCTACCAACCCAGCCTCAATACATGAGGCCCCTTTATACATGACCCCCGGTACTGACCAGGTTCCTTTTTGCTATTCCAATGCATCTACGCAGCTATGTAAAACCACCCCAAACCCCTCAGGGTCATTACAGGCTCCAAAGGTATTCTTTTTTGTTTTGTTTTGTTTTGGTGCAACCATACTCTTATGAAGTATTTGGACGCCAATTCCATCTCAATCCTTCTGTGCCTACCTGTTACTCTAGTCTCACAGCTCACCATATACACCCCGGGTGAGTTCAGAGCTAAATACCAGACAACTCACAACCACCTTGTTAAAAGAGCAACTTTTCTTCCTGTAATGGTCGGCCTTTCCCTAGCCTCATCAGCAGTTGCAGCTAGACTAGGTGGAGGGGCCCTGGGGCACTCAGTTATAACAACAAATGAATTGGCCACTCATTTTCAGTTAGCAATCAATGCTGCCACTGAGTCTTTAGCTTCTCTCCAGAGACAAGTAACCTCGGTTGCTCAAGTTGCCTTGCAGAACCGCCAAGCCCTGGATCTCATCACGGCAGAAAAGGGAGGAACCTGCCTCTTCCTGCAAGAAGAATGTTGCTACTATATAAATGAATCTGGAGTGGTTGAGACCAGAGTTCAGACGCTGCATAAACTGAACCGGGAGCTAAAAGGAACATGGCTAAGTGGCAGAGCCTCCTCCTCCTGGTGGAACTCCTCATTATATCCCATCCTTGCCCCCGTAGCGGGACCAATACTTTTTATTATAATCTTGTTATCTGTTGCCACTTGTCTTATCCAGCTCCTGCAAAATCGACTTCGCGAAGTAACCTGTATTGCTGTTAACCAAATGATGCTACAACAGTACCTACCCCTTCGGCCCATGCCGGGCTCAGACTCCCAGGACTAGGTCTGAAGCCCCCTTCTTCGCCCAAAAGTCAGCATGAAGAGATTACAGAAGAACAAGAGAGTTTTCCTATAGTTTCCCTATAAGGCAGAGTCAAGAATGTCCGGTCTTGGCACAGGAGACTCCGTTTTAGGCTCAATGCCTCCATTTCACCATCTCTTCTGAGGCTCAAACCATGGTTTTCTGGGTTCTCTGGGTGTTCTGGAATTTCCAGGACATGGGGTCATCTCTAAAAATGCACACTCCCCCCACCCTGCTGTAACCCTTAGATAAGTTTAACAACTGGCTCCCTTGCGAAATTCAGCTATGCACGTATTTCCCACCAGAAGTTTCCCTCCTGAAAAATTTAAAAATGCAACTGTTTCTGCCAAGCCCACCATAGGGGTATAAAAACCTTTCCTTTTGTTCCCTTGGCATGGCTTCCCCAGCTCACACTCCTTTGAGTTGCTGTAGTCGCCTGCAAGCCCTCCAATAAAGTCTGCCCTAACCTCTGAAATGGCTTCTGAGTTTACTTTGCAACCGAACAGTAGGGTGGCAAGGATAAGATCCTATTACTATAAGACAAAAATACAAATAATGTATCAGTAGGAGAAGACCTCCATCAACATTCAAAAAGCCAGGGGAGAAATTTCTGTCATAGAACAACTAAGAGAAGCTTACATTCAGAATAAATTCAGGTTGTGTTTATAGGGAGGTGGACTGACCAAGTATTGAGTTCATTTCAGCATAATCAAGTTTATAATGGTCTCTGCCTGCTAGTAAGTCTGTTCATGACTCTTGTCTTTGACTACAACATACCTGCCAGTGGTTTAGTATGACTTTATCCTTTGCAGATGTGTTTTGGGCTTCCACTGTTCTACATAGTCTTCTACAAGTTGTGTGTTTTTAATTTTAGCTCTGATACTTTTCTCTTCACCATAGTTGAATTTTGTAATTGCCACTTTGGATCACACAGGCTGGTGTGCTTCTTCTGTGTGGAATTAGTTGATCCTTCACTTAGATGGCTGATTGTTTCAACACAAGTCTTTAAGACTCCAGACAATATTTCAATTGATAGCTGGGAACCATCTACTTTCTTCACCACTCTTTTTCAGTAGCACCCTTATAATCAGTGATCATCTCATAAAAGCAGGATCATGTTGCTATTATGTTGGAACTAGGGCTTAGTAAGAGTCCAGAACTCATTCCTGTCTCTATGTTTTTGTTGTTGTTTTGCTATAACTTGGGTATTAATACATATATCAATCTTTCCAGAATTCAGTTATATCAAATATAATTGTACAATTGCCTGCATAATCAGTCTCCAAACATAATTTTCCTTCCTAGGCTTCTTGATGTCATTCCCTTCTTATCTCCCTCACCCCTCTACAGCACCCATTCCCCAATCTCTTGTTATATTTTCTTTCCCTATAGGCTCAATGTTCATGGATTTCATTTACCAAAAAACAGAGAAATAACAGTTTCAAGAGGGACCCCAATGTTGGCACACCTCTGAGATACACCCTAATCTACAGAAACTTAAATAAAATAAAATAGAATGATCATCACAGGATTGTCAGAATAGGACAGATTTTAATACAGAATACAGGGTGTTGCTAATGCAAGATCTTGCTTGACTGTCAATCAGCAGTACACTGCTCTTGGTGTACCAGTCTTCTGCTTCCTCAGATACCATGTGTTTTCTGGCTTCAGTCCTCAGACTACAACTGTATGTGAGGTAGAGTCCAGTATGTCCAGTGGGGTCCCTATATGGGGTCTTACTGATGCAGCTTCTGTAATATCATCTGCTCCCCAAAGATGCAGGATTCAGTGTCCCAGTGTTATATAGCACCTGACCTGGGTTCCTTGGATAGCCCCACATGCCCTATGTCAGTTTTTCATACCTACTGCACACCACTAAAGACCCTCCCCACCTAAGGTTCCCAAGAGAATTATTAATCATTTCTACCCCCAGATGGAGGTCAACCCTCCCTCCCCTCAATGGGTATGCACCTAGATTTGAACTTTGAACACTAATGAAAGAATACCTAATAAGCTGTGGGAAGACATCAAGAATATTATTCATGAAGAAAACAAAAGGTTATTACAAAGACAGGAAAGAAAGAAAACATTAACATGGAAGTCAGAAGACACTCTGAAAATTGTTGTGAATTGTAGAGTAGCTAAAGCAAATGGAAGAAAGAAAGAAATCAGAGAGCTGAATAGAAAATTTCAAAGGGCAACTTGCAAAGACAAAGTCAAATATAGTGGATTGTCAAAGACCTAGAATTAGAAAATCCGAAAGGAAGAACATACTTATCACATTTTTAAATCAAAAGAACTAAAGAAAAAATTGAAGCTTCAAGTTGCAATATTTAAAGATTCTAAGGGCAAAATATTGAATGATGTAGGAAGCATCAAAGGAATGTGCAAATACTACATGTTCACTGTACCAAAAAGAATTAGTTGATGTCCCACCAGTGAGCAAGAGCTAATGCTGCTGAAGGAAGAATTCAAGCTGCATTGAAAGCAATAGCAAAAACACGAGGCTTCAGAATTAATGATGAAGCAATGGAAGCACTTACTGATCTATTTCAGGAAAGTTGGAAAACAGCTACTTGACCAACTGACTGGAGAAGATCCATATTTGAGCCAATTCCAAAAAAAGGGCACCCAACAGAATGCTCACTTTATAGAATAATATCATTAATATCCCATGAATATAAAACTTTGTTGAAGATCATCCAGCAATGGTTGCATCAGTACATTGATAAGGAGCTGCAAAAGATTCAGGCTGGATTCAGATGAGGACTTGGAACGAGACATGTTATTACTGATATCAGATGGATCTCGACTAAAAGCAAAGACAATTGTTTACTTATGTTTTATTTATTATGCCAAGGTATTTAACTGTGTGGATAACAAACTAAGCATAAACTCGAGGAAAACTGGAATCCCAAAACCCCACATTATGCTCATATGGCACTTGTACATGCATCAAGAGGCAGATGTACAAACAGAACAAGGGAATAATGCATGGTTTAAAAAGAAAGGTGTATGTCAGAACTGTAACCTTAACAGACTTGTTAAGTTTGTCTGCTGAGGAAATAATGAGAAAAACTTGCTTAGATGAAGAAAAATGTGGCATCAAGATTGGAGGAAGACTTAATAAACTGTAATATGCAGATGACACACCTTTGCTTTTAAAATGGGGAGGACTTGAAGCACTTGCTGAGGAAGAATGGGGATTGTAGTCTTCTGTGGGTACTACAACCCAATGTAAAGAAGATCAAAATTTTCAATTGCACCAATAAGCAACATCATGATAATTGAAGAAAAGTTTGAAGTTGTAAAGAATTTGTCTTGCCATTTATCAAGAATTGATGTCAAAAATTTCAGTGTTCATGGAAGCAGTAGTCAAGCTATCAAACGACCTGTTTCATTGGACAAATCTGCTGCACAAGACCTCTTTAGAGTGTTGATAAGCAAGAATTTTACTTTGACAACTAATGTGCACTATATTCAAGCCACAGTATTTTCAATTGTCTCATATGCATGGGAAAATTGGACACTGAATAAGGAAAAATGAACAAGAATGGATGCATTTGAATTATAGTGCTGGCAAAGGATATTGAAAGTACCATGGACTATCAAAAGACAAATGAATCTGTTGGGGAAGAAGTGTGGATGGAGGGTTCCTTAGAAGCAAGAATGGTCAGATGTCATCTTACTTACTTTGGATATGTTTTCAGGACAGACCAATCTCTAGAGAAAGATATCATGCATGGTCAAGTAGAGGGATAGTGAAAAAGCCCTCAAAGAGATAAACTGAAACAGTGACTGCAATAATGGATTGAAACAGGAATAATTGTACAGATGACACAGGATTGACATTGTTAAGTTCTGCTATTCACAGGGTCACTATGACACCTAATAACAACAATGGCCTATAGTGAGTTTGATTGCTACAGTGAATCAAACTGTGAAGAAAGTGAAAAAAGAAGACCAATCCTAAGATACTTGAATCAAATTATATTTTACAAATATAATAATATAAATGGAATCTACTTATTTTAATGGTTATAAATGATTTACTGACAAAGCACAACTAAATTGTTTTTCACTAAAGTGAAAAATGTAAATGTTAATGTCTTCATTTCCTAGTGATGCTATAAAACAATTGGGTGTTGTGTTTATCCAGGAAAACTAGAGAAACAAACCCACAGAAATTCTTATGTGTATAGGAAGAGGCTTATATACAAGAGCAATTGAGCATTGAAAAAAAAATCCCAATCCAGTCCAGTCCAAGGTCACAGTCCATAATTAGCCCATATGTCTGATACTAATCTATAAAATCCTCTTCAGACTCATGAAACACATGCACTGATGCTGAATGCAGGATAATCACAGGCCAATGGGTAGGAAGTCTTTGGATCCAAAGGTGTTGTAAGCATCTTGGAGCTGGCAGAGGTCTCTGCATGACTTCTCAGTATCCAGGGCTGCATCAGGATGGGTCCATGTGTATTTTTCTCAGGGATATTTCACAGGTGAGCCTTGTCAGTCGAGTGTCTCCAAGGGAGTGAACTGAGAGAAATAGTGTCTTTTGCCTCCAAGAAGGAATTACCGCATTTTTCAGAATTCTCAGGAGAAGACCATGCCCACACAGAGGTCTCATTGGCTATCTCCAGATTGACAGGTTAGACTCCACCCCTACACTCTTAATCCTCAAATTGACACCAGATTAGGTGACTGTACAAGTGTCTTTAAATAACAGAGATTTATTTTCTCACAATTCTAGAGGCTAAAAGTGCAAATCATGACCTGTCTTTTCAGTTTTCCTTTTAATAGCTCCAGCTTTGCCTTACTTCCATGAATAATTAATGATTTATGGATGATCTCACATGACATTTTTTCCTTTTGAGTTTATGTATTTGTTGTGTTTATCTCTTCTCTTTTTGAAATTCTTAAGTGATTAGATTGAAACCAATCCTACTTAGTTGACTTATTGAATATAATAAAAAAAAACTTTATTCCCAAGACTTATAGCAAGATGGTGGACTAAGCAACCCTACAACAAAGACCAAATGAAACAAAGATGGATGATAATCCTAGTACCTTGAGCTTCAATGGGAATGAGAGAGAAATATATTGAATGTTGACTAGGAAAAGAAGCTGAACAAAAGCAATAAGAGTGGGGAGAGAGAGAGAGAGAGAGAGAGAGAGAGAGAGAGAGAGAGAGAGAGAGAGAGAGATGACTTATTGTCTAGCCTGACAAGGCTCAGTTATCTTGAACTTTTTCAAGTAAATTCCATTGATATAGCAGCCTGGCACACTGGTGGATGAAAACAAGAAAAGTGGGTCCTTGGTCCTCACATTCTGCTCATGACCAGAAGCATGGCCAGCCCCTGCTCCTACCCATTGAGTGGCCAGTGACTCTACGCAATGCACAGAAGCTGACCTGCCTAAGGATGGGGTTGCATACTCATGTATAGAGCTCTAGATATATCACCCTCTATGTTTAGAGGAGCATGAGCAGCATAAAACATTATGCTGACTTCTTGGATGCATTAGATAACTCCTTCCACAATCAGCCACCTTTCACTCAGCTATATTTTGAGTGCAAAAGAATTCCTTCATGGAATTCTGCACCATGTGAGCCAGTGTGAACTACTGGATCAATTGCCCTAACCCAAGACAACACACTTCCCCCTCTGCATCTGTTTTTCTCTTCTAAATTGGAGATCATCAACTTAAGTAACCTAAAAATCTGTCAAATTGTGGAGTCATGGCACAGCTGCACTCCCAGAATGAAAGCTGCTGGAAGGTGATATATGAATTATCAAAGTACCAGTAAGATAATTGCTTAGAATCAAGATCCCTTTTTTCCTGGCTTTTATTATTGATATTCATAATTATTAAATTGACTCTGACATTATTACTTTAGAAAAAAAACAAAGCATTATTCTCTAACATCTTCATGATCACTGGCATGATGGAGTGCCCTGTTGTGGCAATTGCATCATTCTATATCTAGTATGAGAAATACTAACCAGAAGATAGCAGGACTGTCTTTTACTGTATTGCTCTGTAAGATAAATAGTTTATTAATCCTTCACTATTTATTAGATTGTAGGCAGGTCTTTTGACTTAGCTAAGGTTTATTTATATTTATAATCAACTGCAACAGGTCATTAAAAAAAGAGTTATTTATCTTTTAGCTCTATGTGAATCATAAAGCCTCCTAGTGTTCTGTGTGAGATGTCTTGGAAGAAAGCATACCAAGACCGGACTGCTCATCTTGGGTATCAAACAGCTGACTATCCAGGACCCTTGCATTAGGGCATACTGAGGTAAATGAAGCCTCTTCAGACAGGCTACAGGTTTAGGTCATATTAAAAGAAGGTCTTAAAACATGAGCTACATTCTAAATTCTAGAAATCCCAGAGCCTATTTATTAGGCATTTAGCAAAACTATCTGCATCTTACTTCTGTGTCAAAGAAGCTCTAGTGGGTTAAAGCACTGGTCTACTAGCTGTGAAGCCATAGTTCAAATCTACTAGCCACTCTGCTGGAGAAAGGTGAAGTTATCCAGTCCCAAGAAGATTTACAGTCTCAAAAACTCTAAGGAACTTGCTCTTATAGGGTTAAAACAGTCATTTAATATGACTCTTCCAGCAATAGTGTTTCTAACGCCCACCAGGTAACTTTTTCCCAAAGGGTCTGGGTAAGGAAAGGTGGGGAAATCTACTGCAGGATTATTTGATTTAGTTTGAGTATTTTGCTGGATATAAAATGAATCTTCTCAGTGACAGGAAAAGGCAGTTTCATTATCAGAAAGAAAATAGAACCAGAAGTAGCGTGCATTGTTTGGCTCCAAGGACCCTAAGGCTCCATGACTCAGGACCAGAAAAACAACTGAAGAGTGACAACAAGAGAACCAAGAGCCACAGCACAAGACAGAGGCAAGCACTTTCCAGGCCATAGTACCAAAAAAAGCTGAGCGTCTTTAGGCAGGAATAAGGTATCTCTAGTCACTATTGGGGAGGCTAGGTTTGCCAACTTATGGAACTAGAGCTGAGTGATTTCAGGCTGCCTCTTAACAGTAGAGTGGCATGCTTTGGAGATATTTACTGACAGCTTTAAAAGAGCTTTGCCCTGCCAGGGCAGAAGCAAGGGACCAAAGTGAATCCTGCATATAGACACAGCTGAGAAGCTGTCTTGACTTAACAATTGTATGCTGGGCTTTTGTAATTTGTTACCTTCCTAATTAAAGTGAACAGATTTTAAGCGGGGCACCATTGATGGGTGGGGAAGGGGAGGGGAGGTTCTTGATTGAAAATCTGGTCTATATGGAGCAACACAAATGTTCACAGAACACAAAGATACTATTGTAATATATTTATTTTTAACTTTAAAATGCTGCGGGACGTTGTTAAATTGTTAAAAAGCGGGACGTCTGGTACCTTACCTTAAATAAAACTCTATAACCATGACTATTGTATGAGCTTTGTGTGGTCATTACAATAAATCATGAAGCCCAGTTGAGAAGTAGCATGCTGAGGGAGGAGTGGTTAGCATCAGACTTGGTAAGGAAGGTTGGAGTCTGGAGGTAGATCTTGCCTCAGCCTCAAGCCTTAGGCAGTTGATGTTGATGGATATGATTTTCTTTCCCCCTTCTGACCCTGGAGCTCAGACGTAACACCTTGGTGTTATTTATATGAATTAGAATTAGAATTGACAATGAGTATTTGGTTTTAGCTAATAAAGTATTTGAGACATTGCCTGGATTGTGGGTGTTCCTTTCTTCAAGTTGGTCAATATTAGTCATGTATTTTTCTAATTATAAATTTTCCAACTATAAATTTCCAAATGTTTACACACAAATAGATGGCACAACATTTGCCAGCTTAACATGTCATGTGTACAATAAAATTTTCCCATGTTCTTTGATTTAAGGGGATTCAGGAGCTCTTTGTAGGTTGTGATAATTCAGGGTTTGTGTCAGTTTTGTGAGCCTCAGTGCCAAGATCTGTAGGTGGCTCCTGACAGGGAATATTGGAGTTCAGACTTCTTCACCCACAAAACAGGCTCTCTCCATAGAGCATATGCCCCTCATTATGACTGATGTGGAGGAAAGGGGTCTGATTGATCATGCTGGTGGTTTCAACAACAAATACAGGTAAACCACCACACCTGGGTTCAAATCTTAGAGATGAGACCTTTCCCCTGGTGACACTGCTAATTCAGAGAACATACTTTGAGGAAGTGATTGTCCAGACTATTCACTGAGTGGTGGCAGATATATTTATTAATCCATGTGCCTGAGGGTATTTTTCCATCTATGGCCCTCTCTTGTGGACTCATTTATTATTCCTCTTAGTTGGGTGAAAAGAGGGAGCGTGGAAGCAGGGTCCAATAGTCACAGACTTTTCCAGTCTCTGCTGACAAGTGGCTGAGATGCCATGTATCAGGCAGGGTTTTCTAGAGGAACCAAACCAGGACCCTTACATATGTGATAAAGAGAAAAGCTTATGGCGGGGCGGTGCTGGCAACTGTGGTGGCTGCAGCTGTGGTAGTAGCAACTGCCGCAAAGGCTTAGGCTGCATCGATGGAGCAGTTGTATGCCTTCACAAGCAAGTGCAAATGGCAGGCCGTGGGAGCTGAAGCACGTGGTGGCCAATGTGGAACCCACACCAGCAAGAAGAGAGCCAAGGCCTCCTTCTGATATTCACTTCCAGCTATATCAAATTTGTCATTTCTCCAAGTAGGCATCATCAGGCTAGAACACTGGGCTGGACAGCACAGGCAAGCACCCTCTGTTAAGCTGCAATATTTGTATGAGTTGACACCAATCTATCACATTCAGCATGGAGCAGAGTTGTAACAGTGTGTTTTGAGTGGGAGTGGGTTGTCCCACAGGAGAGTCTTGATGACTCAGACTCTGATGATGCTTTATGTTGGACTACATAGAGGCAGCAGAGAGTTAAAGGGTCCAGAGTGTAAATGCCCAGGGGAGCCTAATTTAACACTCAAGGAGTGTTAAATTGAGACTGTCTTCAGAGGCAAGGATGGTAAAACTTGGTCTTACATACTATAGACATGTTTTCAGGCAGTCCCTGGAGAAGGAAGGGCAGTGAAACACTGGAAGGTGCTCAATGAGATAGCTTGACACAGTAGTGGCAAAAAGGGGCTCAGACATAGGGACAATTGTGAGGATGCTGCAGGATCTGGCAGTGCTGTGCATTGGGTCATAACTGACTTAGAGTTGACCAAAAATGTCTATGTTTGTGCAACAAAGTTGAAGTGGAGTTTACTTCACCTTTGCTTCAAAATGCTAACTTTATTTATTTTTTTAAAAAAGAAAAGGTCAAGTGGATCGCAGGCAACTTTTTAGAGAGCAAACCCATGTCCAGTAGGCCACTGTCCTCCTTTCAGTGTAGTGGCCTCATCCCAAATGTCTGCTTTTTCATGAAGCTCCTAGAAACTCAGCTATAGCACCCCTCTAGGGGATTCGATTGGGGATGAAACCTGTTTTCTTTTGCAGCCAGTTGTGAACCCTTGAGACTTCACTGTCATTTTGACCTCAAAGGCTTCATGGATGACCTTCCAGAAGCAATAAAACTTATAGTCAGTAAACATTTTTCTCAAAAATCTCTCTTTTCTGACAAAAAAAGCCAGGAACTATGTCACTTCTTTTAAAGAAAGAACTATTGTATTATTCAACTTTATAATAGCCATAGATTTCAGCTCCCTAACATCTTTGTGTTCCATTTCATTTCTGATGACTTTCAATTTTCCTGAATTCATACTTAATACATTTCAAGTTGTGATTTTTGTAGCTGTATTTCAAGCCCTGTGAAATGAGTTTTTATACATTTAGAATGTTTAAGGTCCATTTGATATGGCTGCTTAACCAAGCTCAGATCTCCACTGGTCACCGCTGTGGAGTGGAATCCTGCTGGGGAACTTGGTCACATGTGGGTCTCTTTCACTTCTTTTAGGCTCTACCCATTCAGTGCACTTGGCCACCAGTTCCTTCGGTAAGGATTAAGAGTCCTTCTGAAACTCCTAATAGCCCATAAGAAAAGGATAGTCCCTGGAGACATTATAGTTTCCTAGCTCTGTATTGTTTCTATGAAATTCTTTCAGTTATGTTTTCTTTAAACTTACAAGAAATGAAAACAACTCTGTGTTAGTCCACATTAACTAGAGAAACAAATCCAGAGAAACTCATATATGTGTAAGAGAGAGCTTTATATTAAAAATCAATTGTACATTGAGAAAACATCCCAGCCCAGTCCAGATCAAGTCCATAAATCTGATATTAGCCCATATGTCTGAAACTAGTCCATAAATCCTTCTTTAGACTCAAGAAGCACATGCAATGATGCTGAATGCTCACAGGTGAGTTGAAAGATCTCAGTAGATTTGAAAGTCTTGTGCATCCAATGGCGGTGGATACATCCCCAGGGCTCTGCTTTCCATCAGCATGGCTCCAGTTAGCCTGTCAACAGGAAGATGAAGCAGAGAGAATGTGTGGTCCACCTCCAGGGAGAAAGAGAGGAATTCCTCAAATCCTCATAGGAAAGTCACATCTGCCAGGAGGCATCATCAGGCTTTCACCTGATTAACATGCTAAACTCCACCAATTAACTCTATCAAGTTGCCATGAGATTTTGTAACTACCACAGACCACTCCTTGTCAACTTGACATTTTTACACAACTGTTTAGCCCAGCAGTTCTTGATCTGTGGGCCAAGACCCTCTAAGGGGTCGAATAACCCTTTCATAAGGATTGCCTAATACATAATAGTAGCAAAATTAAAGTTATGAAGAAGCAATGAAAGGAACTGTATTAAAAGTCACAGCATTAGGAAGGTTGAGAGCCACTGCATTAGCCACGTATAATTTTTAAACAAAATAATATAAAGTCATATTTGTACCTAATAGGATAAAACTAAAATGCATATAGTTCAAATTATGTCAGTCAATTTATACATAATCTATAAGTGAACAAAACAAAAATATTCTATACTTAACACTCGCAGTTATGTGAACACCTACATCATAATCCTATAATCTTATGAACATATCCCTCAACCATGAACGTGTGTAAGCCAACTACTTCATCCTTTTATCTTCCCCATTTTAGGTATCCAATTTCTATACTGCCCACTTACATCAACCCAGTCCTCTGAGGAGACAAATATATTCTTTGATGGGAAGAACCTTATTACAGTTAGAACCTTGTGAGTCCATATCCATAAGCAAAGTCAAATCAGGGCAGGTCATCCATAAAGTCAGCAGCAATATGCACCAAGTCACAGGCTAAAAAACCTTATCTTCATTTACTCAGGTTCTAGCCAACTCCATGTGGGTCACCTCACTTAGTCTCACCAGGGTGCCCATAGGACACCTCACCTTTTGACCATATGAGTTCAAACCCAACTCCTGGTACCAATTGTGTTAGGTTGGATTTTCTAGTGAAACAAAACCAGAACTCTTGTGTGTGTGTGTGTGTGTGTGTGTGTGTATACAGTGAGAGGAATATAATGGCTAATTCATACAGTAGTATAGAGGGCTCAGTTCAACTCACCTTCATGGAACAGTTAATGGGCTGAAGGCCCTTCAGCTTACATGGGCTGCCAGTCCAAGGTCAAGGAAGCAGAAAGCAGAATCTGCCTTCATGTAAGAGAAGCAAAGTCAACCCTGCAGACAGCAGATAGCAGGATGGGGTAGCAACAGTCAGTAGTGTCAGGTAGTGTAGCACATGATTGAGGAAAAAACTGGTTCAAGCAGCAGGAAATTATAGAGACAGAGTGCAGGTAGCAGAATGTATTTAACTCGATCGCTCTCCAATCAAGCTGCAATCCAATTAAACTCTGCCCACATGTTCCTATGGACCAGATTTCTACACCTTTCTCTACCTCAAACCATTCCAAATAGATAATTCCTTGTTTGTCTCAAGGGTCAGTGCCCTAAGGTGTGCTTGAAAGGCATTAGAACATTTTTTTAAACATTCGTCAATAGTATTTAATTATAAATTTGCCAGCATCCTTTTATTTTTTAATAAAAGACTAAAAGTTAATACCAACCCATTGCCATTGAATTATTTCTGACTCATAGTGACCCCTACACAAGAAGGATTTTAGACTATAAATATACATAGAAGTAGACACCCTCATCTTTCTCCTCAAGAGAGACTGGTAGCATTTGAACCATCAATCTTCAGGTTAGCAGCCTATTCTCTAATCTACATAGCCACCACTAAATTGTCTGTAATTTTTTAAAAGTTTGAAATCAGTCAGGTAATATTATTATGTATTTTTCCTTATTCTTTTAATCAAAAATATAAGCAGAGTCTCCCACAAAGCTATTAGAGCTGGTTCTGGCAAAATGTTTGGAGTCACTTAGAAATTGGCCCTGAAACTCTGTCATATCTGTGGGTTCATTCCAGTTCCTCACCTCCTTCCCATCAAACTCTATACCCAGGAAGCTGGAAACTGAAATATAAGATAGTAACAGAGTAAAGATAAGGTTTGAGCCTTTCAAGGGTTCGTACATTTGGAATCTTCTAAAAACCAGTAAAGTACCCTCATACACTTCCTCACAATTCCTACTCAGGAACTCAGGTATCTAAGAACCCAGCATTACAGAGAAGCATTTTCCCTGACTTTCAGAGCTATAACCTGTTGGACTCTTGCTAACAGGCCTGACAAATATGGATTATTCTTATAAATCTACTCTCTAATATTTTTGTAGACTATTTCTCTTTGAATACAGAAAAACCAATAAAGCATGTTTTCTAGTTTGAATTTGAAATCAAAATAGATATACTTGGCTATCTGGTAAACCACATATTACTTAGGTGTATATTTTATTATAACCAGATGGAGGTTCCATTTTTAAGCTGCTGTATGATGAATTTTTGTTAAAATGTGCCTTAAAACTTATTGGTTCAAGAGAAAATGATTCTTGGTGGTAAAGGCTAAAATAATCCTGTGGCTTTGGACTTTAGTACATGATGGTAAGTACACTTGTTGATTGTTCACACACCAATAAGGATGACTGCTTCAACTCTGTAATTATGACTTTACCATCTCAATTAAAGAAGGATGTTAGAGTTTTATCTAAGTATTTGTTCTTTCAAGTCTGTGCTATTGTTATTATGAAATCTCAAGTCCTTTTGTACTTAATTTTTGATATTGGCGTTAGCTTGCAGCAGGGTACATGGACATATTTAGGTCTCCAGTCTAATGCTATAAATGTGAAACTCAAATACATGACTATGCTGACAATACTAAAACATACTTGCTCATTTACAAAGGTTGCAAACTTGACTGGCATAGGTTTTTGCCTGTTAATGAACTGGAACTTGTATCTGTGTAGAGGTGAGATTCTGTGTGTGACTTTATCATCTTGGATACTTTCAATAATACTGATTAATACTTGTATGTATGACCAAGATGGAGTATTTCTGAAGAAAGCCAGGTTGAAATTCACAGAAGATGTTATTTGGTAAACCTAATATATCTTGGGTCCTTTATACTTAAGGATCGCAATTAGTTATATACAGGTTATATGTTAATACTTGCTTGAAATGCACTCTTGGAAAATAACTAACGTGTCTCAGTTATTAAGGGACAGTGTGCATTAAAAAATAACTAAAGAAAAATTCAAGCTCTGAGTTGCAATATTGAAAGATTCTAGAGGAGGGCCTTCAAGATGGAACTCAGGTAAACAACCCATAAAGGAAACTCCAGTAAGTCTGGTTTCTGGGAGGTCAAATGGAAGCATTCTGGTGAGTGGGAAAAAAATAGGAATAGTGTGTGGGGTCTTAAAAGCTTGCAATCAAACAAGCAGCCATATGTGAGGTGTCAACTAAGTCTACATGGAAGAAGCACACCAGCCTGTGTGATCCAAAGAAGACAATGACAAAATCCACATATGATGAAGGGTAATGTATTAGAGCTTAAATTACATACAATTTGTAGAAGGCTGTAGGGGATAGTGGGAACACAAAATCCATCTGCAGAGTGTCTAGTCAGATTAAGTCTCTGGTAGGTTCTCTCTAGCCACAGGCCAGAGACTCAAACAGTTTTACTACAAGACAGAGATTATAGTAAAATTGAATTTGGTGAATCAAAGCATGGCATGCCATGACACTTAGTCAGTTGACCTCCCACTTATCCCAAGCTGTACTTGTTCTAGGCTCAAGTATTTCTTCCTTGTTCCAAGATAGAACATTTTTTTTCTGGCCTTTAAAATGTTGATGGTGGTCTTTTCCTCTTATTATGAACTTTTAACCTTACATTATTACCGCCTTCTTTTATTTATTTATTTATTGTTTCTTTGGGGTTTCCCAGTTGTGAAGCACAGAATACAATGGTTTATTGGGTCTGTGGAGCAGTGGTAGTGTGGGGAGGTGAGGGGACTTGGGGAGCAACAATGAATGGGGAGGCAGGAGGGAGCAATAGAACTGATAGTGATGTATATACATCTCCTTTAAAAATGATTTAAGTATGGAAATGTATGACCTATGAATATTATATCAAGAAAAGTATTCTTAAAAAAAAAGAAAGAAACCAAACTTGACCAATGGTTACCATAGATAAAGGAGGAAGATTTTTTTGCTTAGGGGAAATTGAGTTTATGTTAATGATGGCAGACTACTTTGGGAAAGAATATCAACAATGGTTGTACAACATGAAGAGTATAATCAATGATATTGATTTATACATGTAGAAGTTGTGGAATTGGAGAATGGTGTGGAGTTTTTGCCACAATTTTAACAATAATTACATTAATGATGATGAGTACAAGGAAGAAGAAAATATTCTAGAATTGATTGTGGTGATGATTGTACCACTCTTCGTCAATAAAGCTGTTAGAGACACACACACACTTAGGGCTTTGAGAAGTCAAGTTCTTTTAAATGGACTGGGCTTTGTTCTCCTGGGTGGCAGTCTGAAATGTTAAGAAAGTAATGATTTTTGACTAGAAGTGAAAGAAGACATTTCCAGGGGAGGTTTGTGTGTTGCTATGATCCTGAGCTATGAGGAGATTTCATATCAAGATAGACTAGAAAGAAAGACCTGGTGAAATTATTTACAAAAACCCGCAAATGAAAACACTATGGATTACGATATGAACTGAACAATGGTTTGTGATTATGATTTGGGACTAGGAAGCATTTTACTTCATTGTGCATGTGCTCACCATGAGTTGGTGGTCATCTGGAGGACAGCTAACAATAGCTTAAACAGGTGGCTTACCATGCATTTTGCTTTAATGTTTAAATTCAAGTTTGGGAGCCTGAGGATTTATTAATTCTTTCCTTGTATATGATTGCCTCACAGAAACTTTGCTTTATCCCATTGCAGAGGTGGCTTACAGTGAATCAAAATTCTGTCTTTATCCTTTTACCAGAACATCAAACAAAATCAGCAAGTAACCAAACAAGCTCAAAGTAAGCACAGCCAACTCTGCTAGCATGAAGATCTCACTAGATACTAGTGAGACTAGATAGCAGTGAGACTCTCATGGCTTAACATGTCTAGACCTTGTGATCACATCTGATGAGTGTGTGTACTCACTAAATGCATATCAGTAAATAGGAGGAAACTCTATCTCTTTCTGATCATTTATATCACACAAATACAAGCCTACAAAATGACAGTTATACTATCATAGTGTATGTCTTTTGTTGCTCTGACCATGCTGCACTAGCTAGGGACACAGCATTGAGTCCAGAGTTGCATTACCCCCTGGGTTGACATTCAGACTGCTGTGTTCTGACCTCACTTCCAACCTTCCATTCTGAGAGCAGATTGATACCCTGTTCCCATCAAGTTGCTACCAATTTTTGCTTTACTAAATTCTGCTTTGGAAAAATCATGCCTATGAATTACTTTCAATAACTTTATGCTAAAATGGACTTCAAAAAATAAGTCTAATTTGGGGCACTTTGGATTCGGACCCAGTAAAAACATGACTAAGAATACAGAAAATGGTAATTTTTTTGACTCTAAATCTTGTCAATGCCTTTCATTGTCTGGCAACTAGCAGTTTGAGGAGATCCCCTGCATGGTGGAATACAGGACTGTCCTGCCCTTCACCCTCCCCACTGGGATGTACAGGGTTTTCATTTTTGATAATCAGATGTAGATTGTCATGCTTTTCCTGTTAGTCCATTTTAATCTGGAAGCTAGGTCACTGTAAACCTGTTCAGCATTGTAGTACCACACAAGTCTCAAATAACAGATAAGCAAGCAGAAGCTGTACCTAAAGGAGACTTTATTGACTGGGAATTGAACCCAGGTACCCTGAGTGAAAGGATCCTTGACATTAGGCTACTTGCTGGGTTGCTAATCTCAGAGTCAGCAGTTTGAAATCACAGGAGACTGTTGGCTTCTGTAAAAAAATGTACAGCTTTAGAATTCCTAGAAAGTTATTCTACTCTTGACCCACATTGTCTCTCTAAGCCAAAATTTACTCCATGGCAGTATATACACTACATGAATGTGAAAATTCTACAATTAATTTATCACTGCACTCAAAGCATCCACAAATTGTTCTTAAAGAACTTACTTGCTGAAGTCAATGATCAGTTAGCTCACCAGAGGCATGGGCAAGAAATATTCTGGTCTTATCCTGGTCTCTACATTTTTCCTTCTTAAGTGTGGGAGGTTGGTTGTATTACCAATATTGGTTACCAATTTCCCACTTTCTCTTAATAACACCCTTCTTCTTGTCCATCCTCCCTTCTCAAATACACCATATTGGATCTAGTTGTGCTTAATTACTGATAATCAAATTTTCTGACACGGAAATTGGATAATCTTTAATTTTAGCTATGAAATATGTGACCAGATAGACTTTGTTGTATAAATATCAGCCCACATATTTCAAAACAGTAGCATTTACTTTGTCAGATAATTCTTCTGGCTAAGAAGACTGATGCACATATGCAATAAAGCATATAAGAACAAGAGAGTCACTTTTTCAAAGCTGTTCTGGGTCTTTGAATAAGACAATTCTCAGCAAATGTCTCTGTATCATGAAGAAAACATCTTTTAGTAGCCTTTATTGCTATATTTCATTTGTGCATTAGCCTTTCTTCTTTGAGGTCACTGAAGCTCTTGGTAAGCTTCCACTTCATTCTGATCAGACACTAAAACCTAGTTGATGTTTAAGAAAACTATGGTTTTATAACCAGAAAAACTGGGCCAGGGTAAGTTAGAAACTATCGAGGCTAAGAAGAGTACTATGATCAGGTATTATGTTATTCCAGGTAAACTAGAGAAACAAATTCATAGACACGCATATGGATATAAGGGTAAGATTTATATACAAGAGGAATTGAGAAAACATCCCAACCCAGTCCAGTTCAAAGTCATAAGTCCAATACTAGCCCATATGCCCTATATCAGTCTATAAAGTGTCCTTCAGACTCATGAAGTCACAGGCCAGTGGGTCCAGAGTCCCTGTGCTGGCAGGGGTCTTCCCATGGCTTCTTGCTTCCAGGGCTCAGGGTCCATCAACAGCATCCAGTGGTGGTAGAAGCAACTCAGCGCTGGCAGGGGTCTCCACATGGCTTCTCCAGCTTCAGAGGTCTGGTTCCATCTGGGTTAGGCCATGTGACTTCTCCTTCAGCTCCTCCAGTTCCTTGGACGCTGCCATCTTATCTTGTCAGTGGTTCATTGTCTTGGAGACTGACTCCCAGAGACTGAGAGAGAAATCTCTCTTCTCCAATTGGGAAATACCACAAAGACTTCCCAGAATTCTCAGGAGAAAACCATGCTCACACTGAGGCCTTATTGGCTACTCATTGGCTATCTTTAAATAAACAGGCTAGGCTCCGAGACCCCTACATCCCAATCATGAAATTGATATCACAAATGCATGACCACCACAGGCACCCTCCTTTCTGACCAGGGTCTATTCTCTATATCCCTTATTGCATTCAGAGGCAGTCTAGCTTCAGAGAACACACAGATAGCACAGATAACAATTCAAAGAAAGAATTGTGCTTGGAGGTAGAACCTCATCTATAAAGACTGGTGGTCTTTGCACATTTCTTTGCACAATTGTGCAATATCATGCTTCCTTTCAAAGGTTCTTTAGAGATATTCCCTTGGTTTTTCATGTGCAGTTTTCAATTTGTCCATGATGCTACTCCAAAAAATGAGTGATCCCAAGATGGGATGCTTATGAATTCAGAGGAGCCATCTGTGACCACAGTTCTGGGGGACATCCTCTTCATCAACTGGGATAAGGGGGCTGAGGATGAACAGGCAACAGGATTCTGTTTCCAATTTCCAACTTAGCTTTGCATTTGACTGTTAGTGGCCCACACTTTATTCCAATTGGAATATCCAGGTCCACTTCAGTACTTTGATGTTGCTTTTAAAAATAGAGGAAATCAAAGACAGACCTCAGAAACATTAGCAACCCCTCTCTTTTCTGTTTTGCTGTTTGTAAGTTTTGAAAAAGATGATGTAGGAAGACCCAGGATGTGACTCTCCTCCCATTCATCATCCTTCCTCACCAGATCCCCCAGTCAGATGTCTTTAATGGTTGGAAGGTGAGTGGTCCTGGGAAGAGTTCTACAGCTGAGACTGCAAGCTGGGTTGATTCTTTTAATCAACTAAATTTGGGTCCTGGCAGAGATCCCAACTCATTTTCCCTGCCCCTTGGGAGGGTGTATGTGAAAGTAGGTTGTGATGTGTCTGTTTACTTTGGAATTTATACATTTTCCTCCTATCTTCTTCGTGTGAAAACACTTTTAACAAGCTCTGCCTGTCTCTGTTCTCAGAATTCTCTGCAATTTCTTTTTCTTTTCTTGGAAAGTTGTTGCTGTGTCATCAGCTGATCTTGTAAAGAGAAGTTTTATTCTGAAAGTAGCCTTGTGGGTACTTTCCTGAGATGGGTCAGGCACTCAGTTTCTCAGCGATTACATAGTGTTTAGTGGCATAAGGTAAGCATGGGAAGTTGAAAAAGATCAAATCCCAGGGGTTCATGCTTATATTTCTGGGGGGGGGGATTTTTTGAGTAAATATTCTTTGATCTCTTGCCCAGTTAGCTCTATATGAGAAAAAGATGCTAGGCTTGAAGTGAATAGTCAGTGACCTCATGACATATCACTTTCTGCAGAAGGTTGTTACCTGTGTGGTAACTCCAAATATTACTGTTCTTAGGAGCTGGAAGGCTAAGAGAATGACTGAGGTGACTAATTCTCAGTCTCAGTTTGGCTCTCTATATGTTCCAGCTCCTATAATTGTTAAGCATTGAAGTGTGTTCTCTAAAGTTGCTGGCCCTATGAAGGTATATGTAAACCTGTTTGGAAATAGATGTTTTCTTTTGTTATGTAAATTAGGTCATGCCAGAGTAAGTGGGTGCTAAGTCTATTTATGTCATGGTTATAAAAATAGATAAACCAGAATATATAAACACAAAATAGATCAGAAAAGACAGATGCTATGAAGGGATTAAGGGTAACCAAGTAAGAAAGGAAACTAAGGCTATCAAAAAGAAAGGAATAGATACACCAGGACTCTCATTTGGATTTCTAACATCCATAAATATGATAGAATATATTCATATTCTTTAAGCCTACTATTTGCAGTATTTCTGTTACAGGAATACTAGGAAATTAAGACAAATACTGAGGGGATGAAGCAATCAGGAGCTCAGTGCATAGCAGACAGAGAAGGTCAACAGGGATGCAAGGATGCCAGACTTTGCCAGTGTGGTCCCTGTTAAATGCTGCCACACTGCTGAGCTAAGAGGAGAAAAGACAGTTGGACTGAGATCACTACATATACTTCAGTTGTAACAAATGTACCACTTACCTATAAAACCAATTTCCTGTGAGCCAGTTCCAACTCCATGACCCCATATATATGTCAGACTAGAACTGTACTCCATAGGGTTATCAATGGCTGGATTTTTAGAAATAGATTACCCTCTAAAAAATGACTTACCAGCAGTAGCTCCACGGTAGCAAACGCTGGGCCTCCTACTCACACCACCAGAGGGCAGTGATGCCCAAAAAACAAAACAAAAAAAAATGACTTAAAAAAATTTTTTAATGACTTACATTATTTACAGAGGCCCCAAGGGGGAAATATATCTGGTGTTATGTTTCTAACTGGGAACTCTTGACCTTGGTTTCTAACCAGCTCCTGGTGTCCCAGGCAATGTGCTCTAGACAATTAAGATGTTAGACGCTGTCCTTTTGAGGTACACAACACACTTCATAGATTATATTAGATTAGGACCCATGTGAAAATCTCACTAAAGGAATTGGACTTTACCTTCAAATAACTTGAAACTGAAATACTCCCTGAACTTAGAGTGGAAATGCCCTAGTGGGAGAAGAAACAGTTGATTGAAATCCAAAGGGTCAAGATTTCGATGTTGTTGGACTTTGGGTGAATTCAGATCAATTACTTTGAGGGTGCCCAAAGAATGGTGATCCAGAACCCAAATATATTTGCTGTTTACATATTCTCTCTGACTTTTTTGTGTAACATGTGTTAGTTTATAGGTAGGCACATATCTATTGTTAGGAAAATGTGGAAGAGCAACCTCCTATTGTGAAACAAACAAATGAAACAAAACAAAACACAAGAGGCTTACAATATTTATATAGAACCTATGAAGAGAATATACCTGGCACTATAGCACTATTTAGACACTTTTGATCTCGTTTCTATCCAGTTCTTGGTGACCCAGACCCTATGCTATTGACTCCTGGGGCTTTAGACTCTGTATTTGTTAGGCCCACAACATCCTTCACAGGTCACCAGAGGATTCCAAGTAGCAACCCCAATAAGTAAACTTAGATCTACCTCAACCTCACCTGTAACCCTTGGACTTAAGGCTGAAACTTCATAGTGTGAAAAGAAATAGATGACTGCTTTCCCAAGGGTATAGAATGGATTGCCATTGGACATTGGTTTAGATCTCTTGCCTTGAGGGTGCCCAGTGTATGGTGGGCTGGGAATACCAAGTATTTACTACATTAATGCCCTCCTTATTTTATTGAAATATGTTTTAATCTGATAAAAGTGGTTCTGCCATTGTCAATAACTATTTTTGAAAATTTTGTCTTGGGACATGACTCAAACTGGAGGGGGGCAAGCCCATGACCCATTATCAATTTGGAGACAATGAATAATAGTGCTTCAAGTGTGCAGTAAAAAAATAACCTCCATGGGTAGCAGGGGATCAGGGCACTAACCCACCCAAGGGGAGGGTGTTGTTTATATCTTCACAGGAGAGGGGCCAGGTTTCAATGCAGTATTCTAAGAAATGAATGCAACATACAGGCATGAAGCAAGGAACCAACAGAGAGGTCTATGCAGCTGACCCCCAATCCCAAATATGTGTGCACCCTCTACCCCCCCACTCCAGAGGCATGCACTGAAGTTGCAGCTCAGGAAATGGGGCACATCTATTCAGGAGTAATTGAAGAGGGAAGGAGAGAGTGGAACACACCCTGGCCCATCAAGCCCTGAGGACAATAGTCTAACTCAGAGCAGCCAACACAGA
The DNA here is from genome assembly GCA_004026705.1 of Nesogale talazaci. Taxonomy (NCBI): domain Eukaryota; kingdom Metazoa; phylum Chordata; class Mammalia; order Afrosoricida; family Tenrecidae; genus Nesogale; species Nesogale talazaci. The sequence goes on along the minus strand of PVJH01007475.1, from coordinate 34,908 downwards.
GAGAGGATCACAGGACCTGCCCTACCATGAGACAGAATGATGTGACACATAGCAGTAAGGGGGGCAGCACTGGGTACAGGGTGTGGGAGTTGAGTCCTATCAGATCCCATCACACTGGGGAGAAACACTAAGGGTTTACAACAGAGCAGAAAAGGGAGCAAAGGAACGATGTCCCCGAGGAATGCCAAAAGTGGACTTTGGGGCCAGAACATGACACCCCAGTGGATTAGACTGGAAAACATTCATAAAGATCAATGGACAGTTTGAGGGCTTTTCAGCTTTTCCTATTGGTTTTAATTTTATTTATTTGTTTTGTTGGATTTGGCAGTTGTTGATCTATTTTTCAGTCTTTTCTTTGCTGTTGTTATACTTTGCTTTGCTCTGTTTTTGCATGTATTATTGTCTATGCCTGTCTATTTGGACAAGTTAGGTGGGGTGAACAATCCAGAGGAGAGAACAATGGGACTGACAGTCTGGGGAGGACATGGGAGAGGATGAGATGGGGGAAAAGGAGGGGAGTTCCAACAAGCCCAGGAACAAGGGAAGAATAAATGAACTAAAGTTGATGGTGAGAAGGGCATAGGATACTTGGGGTGGGGCTGGGGCTCAATCAAGTCTTATGTAGCCAAGAGGAAACACCAAAACCTGAATGAAGAATGAACATGATAGTGAAACATAAGGAAAGTAAAAGAAAATAAAGGAAAGAACTGGGAGGCAAAGGACATTTAGAGAACCCTATGTATAATGAGAGGGGGATAGACCTATGTACATATATTTATTTATAAATTATTAAGTTTGCAGATGGACATTGGGCCTTCACTCAAGTACCCCCTTAATGCAAGAACAATTTGTTTTACTAACATGGCACTCTGTGATGCTCACCTTCCCTGACACGATCACTGAAGACAAAATGGGTGCATAAGCAAAAGTGGCAAAGAAAGCTGGTGCCTGCCTATCAAAAGGTATAGCATCTGGGGTCTTAAAGGCTTGAAGATAAACAGGTGCCATATAGCTGAAAAGCAACAAAGCCCACAGGGAAGAAGGACACCAGGCTCAGGTATCAGGTATCAAAGATCCAAAACAAAAAAAGCAAGCAAGCAAACAAACAAAGTATATTAACAAGAATGAGGGTAAGGGCAAAGCGGAGACCCAAAGTCAATTAGTAGTCAATTGGATACCCCCTGTCAGAAGGGCCAAAAGGAAGAGAAGAGCCAGTCAGAGTGCAATAGAGTACCGACAAAATACACAACCTTCTTCTGTTCTTTAATGCTTCCTCACCCTCCCACAACCATGACCCCAACATTATCTTAAAAATCTGGCTAGACCAGAATGTGTATACTGGTACAGATAAGAACTCGAAACACAGGGAATCCAGAACAGATAACGCCCCAGGACCAATAAAGGAAGCAGCAATACTAGGAGGGTAAGAATAGGAGGTTGGAGTAAGGTGGAACCAATCACAATGATCAACGTATGGTCCTCCATACATTGGGATGGACAGCAGAAATGTGAATGAAATTAGACAATGGTCGGTGTAAGACATGGAAAAAAAAGACTAATTTATAAATTTTCAAGGGGATATGGGGAGAGAGGGCAGGGGAGGGAGAGGAAAAAATGAGGAGCTGATACCAGGGACTCAAGTAGAAAGAAAACATTTTCAAAAAGATGGTGACAATATATGCACAGATATGTTTGACACATGGATATATGTATGGATTGTGATAAGAGTTGTAAGAGGCCCCAATAAAAAAATAAATAAATAGGGGGAAAATGATCTCCAATAACACTGTATTGTATAATAAAAAGGAGAAAAGGAGAAAAAAACAGATTGGAAAGAGTGAAAAAGTCGTAGAGACTGAACCTGAAAGATTTGTAGTAGAAAAGGTGCTGTACAGACATATTGTGAATGGGAAAGTGAAATATTTCCTAAAATGCAAGGGATTTACAGATGCCAATCCTTGGGAACTTGATGAAAATTTAGATCGCCTAGAATTAATTGAAAATTTCTAAAATCTCAAAAAGCTAATCAAGAAGAAGATGGTACAAAAAGAAAATCTTTACCTGACAAAGAATCTGACAATGGCAAATCAAAGAAGTTAAGAAATGCTGCTGACAAACCAAAGGGCTTTGCCAGAGGCCCTGAATGAATAACTAGTGTTACAGACAGCAAGGGGAGGAAAACTTGTAAGCTCTAAGCTTTTAAATCAAATTAATGATTCAGTAATTAATTAAACACTTTTTAAAATCTATCAAAATTCACACCTATAGTATCAAATAAATGAAACTTTATTTGAGAAAAATCTTACAATTACTCAAAACTTCTCCATCCAAGTAAGAAAACTAGACTAATATTGGTATGTCCTCAAGGCTTAGTTAGGTGGGCATTTGTTCCTTTTAGATAACCATATATTAGCAGAAAGTTGAAATCTGTGTTCTATTGAATAAAAGGTTGTGATTCAATGAAAGTCTTAAGAACTTGCAGGTCAATCCCTAATAATCTGGTTAGCGATGTTGCTATTTAGGACCCGCTGGCATAAATGGGTGAACAAACATGTAATTTCAACTACTGACCTGCATGGCTTATTTATTATCCCAATCCATACTTTACATGTAGATGTAGGTTCAATCTTCTCAGTATTTGGGTTACTCTAGGTCAGCGAAAGCCAGGAAAAATAACTTTGCAGTACCCAGAATGTTAACTCAATTGCATATTGTTTACTTTATTGTCAATACTGGTGAATCATGGTCAATAAATAGTTTTATATTCAAAAAAGATAAAAGAAAATTTTGCTCTATCACCAGCTTACATTGTTTGTGTCAATAGAGTCCATTCAGTTAAGATTTAATTTCTACAAGTTAATAACACATGTTTTATGGTCATAACCAGCATCTACTTGTAAAATTTCCTTTTTTCATCTATGCTTCAAATTTTATACCGTTGGTTAAATTAATGATATTACCAAAAGAATTCCTTTATACCCCAGGGAAATAATTGATAATGCTCAATAACATAAAATGAAAATTATGTAAGGTGAACCAGAAACATATATAAACCATTTTGACATTTGATTGGATTTGAGACTTACACTTAATTTGAGCCCCAATCTAAGGACAAATAGTTGTTATGATGTCGCCTTGCTTGATACTTACCTTCACAATGAGATCACTAAAGATATTGGTACTATAGCAATATATAGTGAAGAATTTCGATGATACCTGGCCATCAGAAAACATAGCATCTGAGATCTTAAAAGTTTTTCTTCAAACAAGCAGTCATCTAAGCAAGGCATCAAATAAGTCCACATGAAAGAACCACACCAACCTGTGTGATCCAAGAATTACAAATAACAAAATCCAAAACTGACAGAGGGAATGGTATCAACATTTAAATTGTGAACAACTCTTTTTCAGAAGGCTATGAATTACAGTGGAAGTCTAAAATCCACTTCAGGAAGGCCACACTAGAAGGATTTGTTTGGAAGCCTGAATAAATGAACTAGGCCCTACCTCAAAAATGCCTATATCCTTGGACCTAGGACTGAAATATCCTGATGGAAGAGGAAGCAAAGGACAGCTACTGCAAAATTCCTCTCAAATTAGAGAGGAAATTAAGAAATTTCAAGAAACCAATGGGAACAGTACAACTTACCCAACCTATGGGACACAGCAAAGGCAAATGTATAGATATAAAAAGAGGATAGAAACATGTTCAGTATCTTGACCCAGCATTTCCAGCAGCTACAACGAAACCAACAGCATAATCCTTCTGACATCAAAAGAGAATAAATCATAGAAATTAGAGCAGAAATGAACTGGAAAGCAGAAGAACAATGAAAAGAATCAACAGAACAAAAAGTTGGTTCTTTGAAAGTATCAACAAAACCAACAAACTGCTAGCAAAGTTAACAAAGGAAAAGAAGGACCACACGTTAATATCTAGAGTTATGGATGAAACAGGGGAAGTCACAACAGACCCTAATACAATTTTTTAAAATAACTATGGAGTATATTACAAAAGACTGGATTCCAACAAATTCAATACTTTGGAGGACATGAACAAATAGATGGAAAACCATACTCTTTCCAAATTAATACATATGGACATTATGAACTTGAATAGGCAAATCCATAGCAAAAGAAGAAATGACTAGGTCATCAAGAAACTCCCAACTCTATTGCTGGTCTAGATGACTTTACAGGAGAATTCTATCAAGCATTCAGAGAAAAACTGACACCAACCCTACACAAACTTTTCCAGAACATGGAGAAGAAGAGCAAGCTCTCAAACTCATTCTATGAATCTAGCATAACCCTGATTCCAAAACCAGGCAAAGACCCACAAGGATAGAGAATACAGACTGATATCTCTTGAACATAGATGCAAAAATTCTCCACAAGATCCTGGCCAATAGAATCCAATAATATATATTTTTAAAACACCCTAAAACCAAAACCATCATGATCATGTGGGATTCATACCAGGGATAAAAGACTGATGAAAAATTGGGGGAAAATTGATCAATAAGAAAAGAAGAACCAGATGATCATATCAATGATGTATGAAAAAAAAACTTTGATAGCATCCAACATCTATTCCTAATAAAGACTCTCAAGAAGATAGGATTCAAGGAAAATCTTCAAAAAAAAAGTCATAAAGAAAAAACTAATATTACACTTAATGGAGAAAAACTAATATCACACTTAATGGAGAAAAAAGCTAATGTTAAACTTCATGGAGGAAAACTGAAAACATTTCCATTGAACAAGGGAAACTGACAAGAATACACTCCTTATCCCCAGCCACTGCCATAAGACAATGGCAAGATATCAAGGGTGTACAATTTGTTAAAGAAAAAGAGAAACTTTCATTATTTGCAAAGGATATGATTTTATATATTGAGAATCCTAAGAGGTCACAATGAGATTGCTGGAAACAATAGAGGAGTTTAGTAGAGTACCAGGATACAAGATCAACAAGCAGAAATCAATTGGATTCCATATATCAGTAATGGGAATACAGAAAAAGATATCAAGGACTCAGTGTCATTCACAAAAGCCACACGAAGACTGAAATACCTTACAATAAACCTAACCCAAAAAACCTATACAAAGAAAACTAAAGAATATTACTACAAAAGACCAAAACTTGCAGGTCATCCTGTTTTCTGAATGACAGCCTAGTAAAGATCTGGAGTACTGCCAATGAACCAGACTTCATCTGCTCCAGGTAAATATAGTGTAGGTCAATTAGCCAGAGGGTGCCATAGGACAGTGGGAATCAAATTGTTGGGGCAAAGAATGGGGATGCAGTCAATTGAGTGATAGACAGGTGAATCTGGGATAAGGTCCTTTGGAGAGGGAAGTGGACCAGGCAGAGGGATGAGTCTTACTGATGGAAGGGTCCATGCAGGAGAGGGGAGAGGGAATGATCATGTTTGGGTGACCACAGGTGCATGTCAGTTGGGGGAAGGGGAAGGAGGGCTCACCACCAGGTGGGATAAGGAGGGACTGAGGATGTTCTTGGGATCATTAGATAGAGAAGTTTCATGACATGCAGCAGGATGGCAGAATTAATCTAGGGTAGCCTGGGAAATCAGGTTGGATGTCTCAGAACAGTAGGACACTGAATCCTGAATTATTCTGGTGCACATCATGCTCCAGATGCTGCACAAGTGAGAACCCAAATTGGAACTCCACTGCATGAACTGGCCTGTGCCAAAGACACACGTGTAACCTGAGAACTTAATCCAAAAATCATATAGCATCTGAGTTAGATGACAGCAGTACCAAGAGCAGAGTACTTTGGTTGGTGCAAGGTCTTGGTACAGCAATGCCCAGTATGCTGTATTAAGATATGTATTATCCTGGAAATCCTGTGATGGCTATTCTGCTGTATTCTGCCTATGCTCATTTTTATTAGGGTGTACCTCAGAGGTGTATCACCACTGGGGCTCACCCTTTTGAAGTGTGTTATTTGTTTCTTTATTTTTCGATAAATGAAATCCAGGGATGTTGGGCCTACAGAAAAAGAAAATATACAAGGATTTGGGGAAGGAGAATATAGAGAGGTGGGGAAAATAAGAGGGAGATGATGTCAAGAAATCCAGAAAGGAAAAAAAATGTTTTGGAAAACACATATGATTATGGAAGGAATTGTACAATTATATTTGACATGATATAATATATGTATTGAATTCCAAGTTACAACAACTTAAAGGTGGGGGGCGGTGGCATAGATCCAGTAATGGGTTTGGGGCTCACACTAAAGCCTAGCTCCACTTAAGAAGTCACCTTCATGAAATGACCACTGAAGATAAGGGTGTTAAAGCAAACTGTGGTGAAGAAAGCAGACGGTGCCTGGTTATCAATTGAAATAGTGTCTAGGGTCTTAAAGGTTTGTATTTAAATAAGTAGCCATCTAAGCAAGGAGTCAATGCACAGAAGAAGCACAACAGTTTGTATGATCCAAAGATGGCAATTCCAGAATTTGAATATGGTTAGGAGAAAAGCATCAGAGCCAAAATTATAAACACACAATTTTTAGGGAGTTATGGGGGACAGTGAGAACCAAAAATCCATCTGTAGAGTCAGAATAAGTCACTGGAAAATCTGATCTAGCCGCAGGCAAGAGTCTCAGCCTTCCTATCAGACACCATTATGCTGGATTGAACTCAATACTTGGCCAGTTTACCACCCTATAGTCAAGGCTTGAATTTGTTCTAGGTGCAAGTATCTCTTACTGGTTCCATGACAGAAATTTCTTTTCTGGATGTTTGAATGTTGTTGGGAGTCTTTTCCTTCATATACATTACTTGTATATTTGTCTGTATACTGTTAGATTTTTAACCTTATCACCTTAGCACAATTTTGTTTATATTGCTTTCTGTTGGGTCTTCCAACTGTGACATACAGGAGAAGTGGGTGCATAATGATACAAAGGAATATAGGATATTTGGGTTTGGGGTGGCTTTAATGGAGGGGAAGGGGATTTGGGGAGTAAATAATGAAGACAGAAGCAGGGAGGAGGGAACGCTAGAATGAATTGTGATTGAATAACTCAATATATACAAAAATAATGTCATGATCAAGTGAGATTCATACCAAGAATGGAACATTTGAAAATAATTAGCATAATCTGCCATATGAACAAAAAAAAGTCAAAGAATCATATGATCATATCATTTAATACAGAAAAAGCATTTGATAACATCCAACACTCATTCCTAATAAAGACTCTCAAGAAGATAGGATTATTAGAAGGAAAAATTCTCACTACAATAAAGGCCATATACAAAAAGCTAACTGCCAATATTACACTCAATGGAAAAAAGCTGAAAGCATTTGCACTCAATAAGGGTAACCAACAAGGATGCCCCTCATTCCCATTTTTATTCAACATGGTCCTGGGAGTCCTAGCCAGTACCATAAGACAATTGCAAGATATCAAGGGAGTACAACTGGGTAAAGAAGAAGTGAAACTTTCACTATTTGCAAGTTATATGATTTTATATATTGATAATTTTAAGGTGTTCACAATAGGATGCTGCAAACAATAGAGGAATTTAGTAGTGTAACAGGATTCAAGACTAATATGCAGAAATCAATTGGATTCCTATACACTATAGATGAGAATAACCAAAAAGATAACAAGGTATTAATACCATTCACAATAGCCACTCAAATGCTGTTAAGAATAAACTGCAAAGCATTACTGCAAAAGACCAAAAGGGATGTGCATAATTGGAAAATATTCTGTGTTTATGGATCAGAAGACTCAGTATTGCAAAAATGCCAATGCTGCTAAAGTAAACTACAAATTCAATGTAATCCCAATTCAAATTTCAGCATCATTCTTCAAAGAGATGGGAAAGCTGATTACCAACTGCATTAGACAGGGTTCTCCAGAGAAACAAAATCAGGACACTTAGGGATAGATGTTTGATAGATAGATAGATAGGTAGATAGATAGATAGATAGATAGATAGATAGATAGATAGATGATAGATTTATACAGCATGAAGGAATATAACAGTTAATTACTCCACATGGCAGTACAGAGGGCTCAGTTCAACTCACTTTCATGGAAGAACTATTATACTGAAAGTCCTTCAACTCATGCCAGTTGCTGGTCCAAGGTCAAGGAAGCAGACTTTGGAATCTTCCCTCAAGCAAGATAAGAGTCCACTGGCTGGCAGACAACAGGTTGGGGCAGCAACCGTCAATAGTGTGGTAGCATAGCAGAGCAGGTCCTAACAAAGTATCAATCTCTAGCAATGTATACATGGGAGGATGATCCACCAACAGCTTGGTAAAGTAGGTCTTGAAGGAGTCTCAAGCTGTAGAGACAAGGATGTCCCCTCTCCCCACTCTTATTTAATATTGTACTGGAGGTTTTAGCTAACAACGTAAGACAAAGAAAAGACATCAAAGGTATTTACATGGAGAAGGAAGAGGTGAAATTATCATTGTTTGCAAATGATATGATTTTATATATGGAAAACCCCAAAAGCTTCACAAGGGGAACACTGGAAACAATAGAGGAGTATAGCAGTGGCAGGATACAAGATCAACAACCGGAAGTCGATCTGACTGCTATACACATTGGATAAGAACACAGAAGAAGAGATTTAAAAAAGAGGTACCCTTCACAATTGCCAAGAACAAATTGAAATATCTAGCGATGTCCCTGACTAAAAGAAGAAAATATCTATATGATGAAAATTACAGAACACTATTACAAGAAACCAAGAGTAACTTCAATAAATTGAAGAATATCCCAAGCTCGTGGATCAGAAGACTCAATATAGTAAAGATGTCAGTTCTACCCAAGGCACTATGTAACGTTAATGCAATTCCAATACATCGTCTTTCTTCCAAGAAATGGAAAAAATTATTACCAACTTTATATGGAGTGGGAAGAAGTCCAAAATTAGAGAACTCCTCAAGAAGAAGGACACCATGGGAGAGTTTGCTTTACTTGACTTTCACACATACTATACAGCTACAGTTGTCAAAACAGCATGCTTTGGGCATAATGATAGATACTCAGACCAATGGTAAAGAACTGAAAACCCAGAAATAAAAACATCAGAATACAGACAATTGATCTTTGATAAGCGTTCAAAAACTATCAAATGGGAAGCAGATGCCCTTTTCAACAACAAGTGATGTTGGAAAAAATGGATATCTACCTGTAGAAAAATGAAGTAAGACCCTTACTTCACTCCACGCACTAGAATAAATTCAAGGTAGATCACAGACCTCGAAGTAAAACCCCAAACTAGTAAGGTCATCAATGAAGAATTGGGACCAACCTCAGAACTTTGGCACAAGGATTACATAGGCTATCAGAAATAAGGAAGGCCACAAATACACAGGAGGCATAAATTGACAAGTGGGGTATACTGAAGATAAAACACCTGCGTATTTTGAAAGAATTCCCCAAGAGAGTAATAAGAGAGCCCACAGGCTGGAAAAACATCTTTAGCAATGACAAGTGGGATAAAGGCCTTATTACTAAAATCTACAATATCTTGATAGCTTTCAAGAAGAGCAAAACTAACTGCCCACTGAGGAGGTGGGTAAAGGACCTGAACAGAAGTTTCACAGAGGCAGAAATCCAAATGGTCAATAAACATCTAAGAAAATGTTCCCAATGATTTGCCATAAGAGAAATGCAAATCAAAACAACAATGAGAAACCACCTAACACCCTCAAAGATAGCCCAATTCAGAAAATCAGAAAGCAATAAGTGTTGGAGAGGCTGTGGGGAGACAGGAACCTTCATCCACTGCTGGTGGACCTGTAGATATGCACAGCCACTACGGAAATCAATTTGGCGATATCTAAAACAGATGAAAATTGAGCTACCATATGATCCAGCAATCCCCCTACTGGGAATATAACCAGAAGAGGCAAGAAACAAACCATGACCAGACATCTGTGCCCCAATGTTCATTGCAGCACAGTTCACAATTGCAAGGAGTTGGAAGCAGCCCAAATTTCCATCAACTGACAAATGGATGAAAAAGCTGTGGCACATATATACAATGGAGTACTATGCATCGCTGAAAAGTATTTATAAACACATGAAGCACATCACCATATGAGAAGAACTGGAGGAAAATATGCTAAGTGAAATTAGCCAAGTGCAAAAAGGCAGGTACAGCATGAGTCCACTGAGGTAAGTTTAATTAAAAAATGCAAAAGGGGTATTGGGAAAAAGCTACTGTATACAGAATCTCCTGGGGTGAAGCCCAAGAAATATGTCAGGGGCCATACCAAATCCAGGGCTACATATGGTAGCTACCTGGGGAGTGTGGGGGGAGCAGATGGTGATGTGTAGCGAGGGAATGGGTACTAATGGGTACTAATCCACCCAAAGTAAGGGTATTGTTTTCACCCAGGAAAGAGGAACCAAACTTAAGCCCAGTTTTCCAGGATATGAATGCAGTGTGATGGCAGGGAGCTAGTGGAGGGGTCTGAGCGCCCAACCCCAATCCCAACTCTGTGGACAGCTGCCTCTGCCCCTAGGGGAGTTTGCTTTAGAGGTCAGCACTGAAGCTACATCTTGGGGAGTGAAATATCCCTGACCAGAGCACAAGAGAACAAATGAAGGGGAAGGAAGAGAGAATGGAGTGCATTCTGGCCCACGGAGCCTTGGGAACAATAGTTCCACTTAGAACTGCCAATGAACAGAGAGGATCACATGGCCGCCCCCACTGTGAGATACAGCTTCCTCTCTGATCCAAGGTCCTTCAGGGACAACAATGCAGAAACGACATCAGGATTATACCCTGTCTGACCCAACCACATCATGGTCAATAACTAAGCGTGTGCAACAGAGCATGGACTTCCCTATGGAATGCCAAGGATATACTTTGGGGCCAGGTTGTGGCACCCCATCTGACTCAACCAAAGGAATACTCCTGGAGGTCAATGAACAGACCTTGAACTATTTACAGGTTTTATTTTGTTATTATTTTATGTTCTAAAATGTATTTATATAGATATGTATATACATATTGGACAATGGTATTTTTTTGTTGTTATCATTGTTTTATTTTCTTTGGGTGCTTCATCCTAGGATGTCTGTTTTTTTGTACATATTGTTATCTTTGCAGATCTATCTAGATAAAATAGGCTGAATGAACAGTCTGGAGGAGAAAATGAAGGGACTGATGGTTCCAGGGGGAACATGAACAATGGGGAAGAGGTGGAAAGGAGGTGAAGTTGATAGGCCCAGGAATAAGGGAACAACAAACTATTCAAAATCAGTGACAAGGTGGGTGTGAGAGGCCCAATAGGGATTGAGCAAGAGTAATGCAACAGAGAGAAAATACTGAACCCCCGAGCATGATAGTGGAACAAGAGGAAAGTAAAAGAAAATAGAGGAAAGACCTGGGAAGTAAAGGGCATTTATAGAGGTCTAAATACAGGCATATACATAGGTGAATATATTTATATATAATGATGGGGAAATAGATTCACGTGCATATACTTACAGCGTTAGTATTAGGACAACAGATGTCATTGGATCTCCACTCAAGTACTTTCTCAATGCAAGAACATTTTGTTCTATTAAATTGGCATTTCATGACGCTCTCCTTCCCGACACAATCACTGAAGACAAATGTGTGCAAAAGCAAATGTGGTGAAGAAAGCTGATGGCGCCCAGCTACCAAAAGATGTGGCATCTGGGATCTTAAAGGCTTGAAAGTAAACAAGCAGTCATCTAGCTCAGAAGGCAACATGGAAGAAGCACACCAGCTTGTGGGACCATGAAGAGTTGAAGGGATCCAGTATCAGGCATCAAAGAACTAAAAATTATGTCATTATAAATGAAGGGGAGTACAGATTGGGAATCCAAAGCCCATCAATAGGTGAAGCGACATCCCCTTACAGAGGCGTTGCTGAAGGAGATGAGCCAGTCAAGGTATTGTATAGTAACAATGAAATATGCAACTCTCCTCTAATTCTCAGATGCTTCTTCCCACCCACTATCCTGATTCCTATTCTACCTAACAAATCCAGCTAGACTAGGGGATCTACACTGGAGCCATAAACATGGGAAATTCAGGATATATGATCCCTTCAGGACTAGTGGTCGGAGTAGTGAGAGTAGAGGGAGGATGGAGTATAAATGGGGAACCAATTGGAGGGATCTTCATATAACTACCTCCTTGTGTTATGGACATCAGAGAAGGGGGTGAAGGGACACATCGGACAGTGTACGATATAAAAAAGTAATAACAATGTGCAAATTATCCAGGGTTCATGGGGGAGGGGGAGTGGGCAGAGAGGGGAAATATGGGGAGCTTGTACTGGGGGGTCTAAGTAGATGCAGGATAGTTTGAGAGAGATGATGACAACAAGTATGCAAATGTGGTCTGCATACAATTGATGTGTGTATTGATTGTGATGGGAATTGTATGAGCCCCCAATAAAATGACTTATTAAAAAAAGGGGAGGGGAAGATGATCTTGTACCAAGAGCTCATGTAGAAAATATTTTGGAAATGAAGATGGCAACATGTGTACAAATATGCTTGATACAAATGATGTATGGACTGCAATAAGAGCTGTAAGAGCCGCCAGTAAAATAATTGAAAAAAAAGAGAGAGAGCAAGGACTTTCAGGCCTGGAGAGCATAAGATTGCTGGGACAGAAAGCAGAAATGCTGCAAGTGCATCATTATGAGTAATAGTGACTTGTGCCACCCTGTCTACCACCCCTTGGTTTCTCAACCCATGAATCCTAGCTATGGGAGACACAGCACCATATTTTGGCTGCTGGTTTAGTGCATACACAGACTCCTGGAGCACACTGACCCAGTCCTGCAAAGTTTTGCTACCTAGCTAGCACTGTAATTGTGTCTTTAGGAGGCCTTTCCATCATTCTATCAAGCCAACTGCTTCAAGATGATGAGGAACATGGTATGACCAGTGGATTCCAAGGACATAGGACCACTTCATTTGCTTTGAAGTGAGTTCCTTTATTTGAGGCAATGTTGTGCTTTAGAATGCAATGTCATACTGATGGATAAGGCATTATAGAAGTCAACAAATGGTAGTTTGGGTAGAAGAATTGCATAGAGGGAAGGCAAATTCATACCCAGGGTAGGTATCTATTCCAGTAAGAACACAATGCTGCTCCCTTCAAGCCAGAAGTGTTCCTAAGTAATCAACCTGCCACCAGATTGCTGATTGATCTCCCTGAGGAATGGTATAATATCTTGGACTCGATGTTGGCTTCTGCTCCTGGTATCCACATTAACAGTGGTCAAGTGAGCTTTAGTGAGTTAAAGCCCATGTAGCTGTGCCCATGTATAATCTCCATCCCCGCCACCATGTCCATTTTATCCATGTGTCCATTGAACAATAGCAGGAGTGGCGGAGGAAAAAGGACTACTCTCCCCAGTGTCTGTCATCCTATCCACTTGTTTAGTAAAATCCTCTTCTTCACAGGTAATCCTTTAGTGAGCATTGACATGAGCAGGATTGTTTTTACTTTCTTGGCCTGTGCAGAGAAGTCTAGACACATATCTGTTCTCCACACCTCCTTGTCATCAATTTTCCAATCATGTTCCTTCCAAATCCCTGATGATGCAGCCAAACCATTAGTCACAGCCTATAAATCTTGTAAACTGCTGGTGGCCTTGTAAATAGATGCAGGCATTGTGGCAGGCAATACAGTGATTCCAAAAACAGATGACAATTGAAATACCATATGCTCCAAAGAAATAAGAAACATGTCACAAATAGATGTTTGCTCCCCCATAATGATTGAGATATAGTTTACAACAGCAGAAACTTGGAAATAACCTAAATTCCCATCAGTAGAAAGGTGGATAAAAACAAACAAAACCTCTTGTAAATACACAGTGGAATACTATGCACCCCTAAAAATGGCAGTGAAACGAAAAAACACCTCAGCTCATGGAAGACATTAGGCTGAGTGAAGTGAGTCAAGCACAAAAGAACAAATACTGTATGGGTCCACTGCAACAGAAACAAGCAGCAGACCAAGCACAAGCTCAGACTTGTAGGGCATCCAGTCTTCTGACTGGTGGGCCAGGTAGCCTGGTTGACAGACTGACTAGTGCCAAAGACCATACACTCTAGGTAAGAATAGTATAAGTAACTTGGTTGGAGGGCACCTTACTGCAACTGGGGCCAAATGGTCATGGTAGGAGGGTGGGGGAGGTGTTGCCTGCTGAGTGGTTGCCTTGTAGCTGTGTGGTGAGATCCAAGACGGAAGGAGGCTGCCCTATCAGAGGGATTAGGCTTATAATGGGAAGGGCAGTCTAGGAAAGAGGAGAAGGAATAGTCACATTTGGGAACCCATAGGTGCATGTCTGTGGGAGGGGAGTGAGAGTTGAATTCCAGGTGGGAGGAAAAATGACTAAGGATGCTGTGGGGGGACACTAGGTGGGGAGTGCTTTAGTGGTGTGCAGTGGTGGGCAACATCAAACCCTGACGTCTGGGGGTGTTCTGGGAACCCAGGCCTAGTGCAATGGAATGCTGGGACACTGAATCCTGGACCTTCTAGGCTCATGGCATGCCCCAGTGCTGCATTGGTGAAATCTCATGCAGAAACTCCACTAGGCAAACTGGACACTCTCTCAGTCACACTTGTACCTAAGGATGCTGAAAAATATAAGCTGTCTGAGGAAGCAGAAGACAGCTATAACAAGAGTGGTGTACTGTTGGTTGGTGAACAAAAAAGGTCTTGCTATATTAATGCCCTATATTATGTATTAAGATACGCATTACTCTGGCAATTCTGCAATGGACATTCTGTTAAATTTGTTTATGCCTGTTTATATTAGGTTATAGATTTGAGAAAAGAAGATTCAAGGCATAAATCTGACTTGAATAATTAAAACTTTGTCAGTAGCTTGCCCCTGTGGCCCCCACCCCCTCCCATGATGTAGATTGGACCTGATCTGATTTCCAAAATTTTACGTACTGGGGCTTTTAATTTTTTTCTTTGTTCATTTTAGGATGTATCTCAGAGGTGCTATGCCACTAGGGGTCACCCTCTTAAAGTTGTGTTTTTTGCTTTTCTGTTTTTCCGGAATGAAACCAAGGATTGATAAGCCTTTAGTGACAGCAAATAGAACAGCAAATGGTGGGGTTTAGAGGTGGGAGTGCAAGGGGGTTTGAGATAAAAGGAAGACGATGTCAAGGAGTCCAGGAAAGAAAATTATGTTTTGAGACTTATCATGGAAGCAATATACAATTTTGCTTGCCGTGATTGAATTATGGAATGCTCTTATTTATTAACTCCCAAGTAATAAAAATTAAAAGAAAAGAAAAGCATAGATCCAGAAATGGGTTTGGGGCTCACATTAAATCTTAGCTCCAACTTAAGAACACTTAGTTCTCACATCATTGGCCTTGCTCAAGACTTGTCTTCAAGAAGGGAACACAGAAGATATAGCAAATGTGGCAAAGAATTTAGATGGGGCCCAGCTATCCAATAAAATTGTGTCTTGGGCCTTAAAGGCTTGTCTCCAAACAAGCACTCATATGAGTGAGATGCAACTAAGTCCACATGGAAGAAGCACAGCATCATCAGTCACCAAAGGATTGGAATTCATATAATCTGAAGTCAAAGGAAGGATCAGGATCAGAGTCTAAATTGTGAGAATCCAATGTGTAGAAGGTGATGGATGACAGTGGGAGGCGAAGATTCATGTATGGAACAACATAGGGAATAAGGCTCCAGAAAACTACCCCTACCTAAAACTGAGGGGTGGGAGGAAAGTGGTCATTAACCAGAGTGTTTAGGAGAGAGGAGTATAGAAGATTAAAGGCATAAACCTGACTTCAACAGTTAAAACTTTGACAGTAGATTCCCTCCTATAATGCAGGCTGGACATTACCTGGTTTCCAAAATTTTCTGTATTTTTGGTTTTTATTGTTTTGTTTGTTCATAATAGGATATATTTCAGAGGTGTTTTGTCATTGGTGGTGACCTTCTTGAAACTGTGTTATATGTTTTTCCACTTTTTGGTATATGAAACCCAGGATTAATGAACCTATAGGGACAGCAAGTGGAATAAGGGGTTCGGGGGAGGGAATTACAGTGGTGGCGATGGGGTAAAAGGAGACAATGTTAAGGAGTCCATGTAGAGAAATAATGTCTGGAAACTGATTGTAGTAGCAAATGTATGATTCTATCTGACATGGTTGAACTATAGAATGGTATATGTGTATTATATTCTAATTAATAATAATTTTTAAAATAAAATATTCTCTTCTCCCCCCAACCCCCTACACAAAAGTTTTAGTTTCAAAAGAATTCCTTAACTAAAATGTGTAAAAATCAAAATGTCTATTGAGTAGTTTAACTTTACTCTTCTATGATTATATTACACTGGACTATATGAATTTGCCATTGTTTCAAGTTTTAAAAAATTGCATAATAGCATTTAGATAGTTTCAGTTAATGTTTTTGAATTCTTTGTGGAAAAATTGTCTGTGTAGACAGCAATCTATTGCTTTCATGAACAAGAATGATCAGTTTCCAAACATACTTTCCCTTCCTGAACTCCTTCTAATTTCTGTCTCTAAAGGCTCATCAATCCTGGGTTTCATTCACTGAAAACAGAAAAACAAAAAACACAACTTTAAGAGGGTTACCTCCAGTAGAATAATACCTCTGAGATTCTGGTACTCTAGAAGCCTCTAGGTGTCACCAAACCACAGTACAAGACTTTTTTTTTAAGTGGAAGGAAATAAAACAATTCAATAATTTATGCTCACTACACAGTGACCTGACATAATTTGAATATTGGTGAAATTCGTAGGTGCAATTTTTCCTTTTCCCAATTTGCAGATATTTATCTCTATGGTAGAATTTCCATATGGTAGAATGGTTGTCCAATTGTTTTCAGATATTAATTTTCCTAGGGAGGAAAAAAAGGACATGCATAAATTATTAAATTGTTTTATTTCCTCCCACTTATGAGAATCTGAGACAGGTTGTAGGAAGGCTAGAAAAGAATTGTAAGTTTCATAAAATAAGAAAAAGCAAACACCAATCTAACAGGGTCAATTTATCAGTTTGATGTAGTAAGCATGATCCTTTTTTTATATATTATTCAAATTCACATATTTTCACCATTCAGTTCCATGGCCTTGAATGGGTCTCTGGTGTCTACTAATAAAATTCTGCTCATCTCCTAAAACACAGATAAAATGTGTCATTAATATCTCATTAGTCAAAAATGATTGCTTGCTGCACTGTCTTTGTTTGAAATTAATAAAGACAGCTTTGGTAACTTCATCCCAAATTATTTAGCATCTCCATTCTTCGTCCAATCCTTGGTCCTAACTAGAGCTTAATAAAAGATGAATGCTTATTCCAGGTCCAGAATTTATGTTTGGGTCTTTTATAATTTGTCTTTTTACTACTTCCTGAAGAAAAATGCTAAAAGACTACAGAGATCATTGCAACATATATGCAGAATGACTAATTCATAAAGCATCTTGTACAACAAAGAAAAATGATACAAACACAATAAAATATGAATACATGACACAGTCAAGTCACTTAATATTTACAATAATACTCAGTGTATCAGACATCTGTCACTGACTGTGGGAATGATTCAGAACCTGCACGCATCAGTCTTGGACACGATTTTGTTCCCTTGTGCAATGAGAGCCTTGTGCCTGAGGCAGATCAGGGGCAACTGAAAGGCAGCTAACAGCAACGGCTGTGTGGGAACATCATAATTTTAGGGATTAGTGTCTTGTTAAATATGCCTTGGTCCAATTTTTTCCCCAGACAATAAGTTCTTTATTTACTCTTTTGATGAAGTCTTCTGATACACATAAACGTTTAATTTTAAGGAGGTACCAGTTGTCTATTTTGTCTTCTGCTGTTTAGACACTCATTTTTATTTATTGTTGATACTGTTCTAGATTTGGGCCTCAAGGTTTATCCCTATTTTCTCTGTGATGATTACAGGTTATAGATTTTTGACCTTAGGTATTTATTTTGTATGTGGTAAGAGATATAAATCCTATTACATTTTTCTGCTAATAGATATTTAGTTTTTCCATCACCATTTATTAAAGAGACTATCTTTTCCTCATTTAATAGATTTTGGTCCTTTGTCAAAGATCAGCTATCCATAAGTGGATGAATTTATTTCTGAATTCTCAATTATGCTTCATTAGTCTAAGTGTCTATCATTTTACCAATACAAGACAGCTTTGACCACCGTGGCCATTTGGTACATTTTGAGATGTGAGAGGCTTTCCCTATTGTTCTTTTTCAGTAGTGCTTTGTTTATTCATGATTTCTTTTTTCCATTGGTGATTCATTTGTTCCATGTATTTAAAGATTAGAATTAGGATTGCGTTATGTCTGTTGCATTATGTCTTTGGATAGTACTCACTTTTTAAAAATTCATTTTATTGGGGGCTCGTACAACTCCTTTCACAGTCCACACATACATCCCTTGTGTCAAGCACTTTTGAACACTTGTTTCGCTCATTGTTCTCTAAACACTTGCTTTCCACTTGAGTCCCTGATATCTGCTCCTCATTTCCCTCTCCCTCCCAAATCCCCCCTCCACCATGAATCCATGGTAACTTATAAATTATTATTATTTTGTCATATCTTACACCATGTGACATCTCCCCTCACCTACTTCTCCGCTGTCCATTCCCCACATTTTCTTGTCCAGCCAGATTTGTAAGGTAGACTTGAGATCATAATGCGGGGCAGGGGGAGGAAGTATTCAAAAACCAGAGGAACAATGTATGTTTCATCATGCTACACATCACCCTGACTGCCTCGTTCTCTCCCCAGGCCTTCTGTCAGGGAATATCCAGTTGCCCACAGATGGACTTAGCGTCCCTACTCTGCCCTCCCCCTCACTCACAATGATATGATTTTTTTGTTCTTTGATGCCTGATAGCTGATCCCCTCAATACCTTGTGATCACCCAGTCTGCTGTGCTTCTTCCATGCGGACTTTGTTGTTTCTTGACTAGGCCACTTGTTTGTCTTCAAGTCTTTAAGACTCCAGACTCTACATCCCCTGATAGGTGAGCACCATCAGTTTTCCCACCACTTTTGCTAATGCACCCGCTTTGCCCACCATGATCATGTTGGGACAGGCCGGTGTGCTTCATCGACATGGGATTTATTGCTTCTCAGCTAGATGGTCTCTTGTTTATCTTCAAGGCTTTAAGAACTTTGGTTATGCATCCACTTTGTCCTCATCAATCGTGTTGGGAAGGTGAGCATGTCAGACTGCCGATTTATTAGAGCAAGGTGTTCTTGTTTTGGAGGCGTACTTGTGTAGGGGTCCACTGTCCATGTGTTTCCTTAATATTAACCCTATAAATATATGCACATAGATCTATTTCCCCTTTGTTGCATATAAATATATTTACATATGTATGTGCCTATATTTATATCTCCATAAATGCCCTTTGCCTCCTAGTTCTTTCCTCTATTTCTTTTTATTTTCCTCTTGTCCCACTATCATGTTCAACCTTCATTTGGGTTTCAGGAATTCCTCTTGGCTACACTGTCCTTGATCTAGACCTGTCAAACCTGCTACACCACCCTTGCAATAGATTTTCGGTCATTTGCTATTCCTTTGTGCCTGGGTCTGTTAACACCCACTCCTTTTCCCCCATCTTTCCCTCTCTATGTCCCCCCAGAACTGTCATCCTGTTGTTCTCTTTTACAGATTATTTATCCTGCCTTTCCCTTCCAGATAGAGATGCAGCGATAACAATACGCCCCAACAGAAGACAATAAGAAATAAAACAAGAGCTACAGCAAAAACAGAAAGGCAAAAACATCAATGACAACAAACCCTACAAATAGTTCAAGGTCTATTTGTCATCCTTCATGAGTGTTTTCCATTTGAGTCTAATGGGACACCTCGCCCTGGCCCCATAATCTGTTTTTGGTGTTCCCTGGGGACTCCATTGCTCTGCTCCCCTTGCTGCTCTGTTGCAC
This sequence comes from Nesogale talazaci, assembly GCA_004026705.1. Lineage (NCBI taxonomy): Eukaryota > Metazoa > Chordata > Mammalia > Afrosoricida > Tenrecidae > Nesogale > Nesogale talazaci. The sequence continues at coordinate 14,912 of PVJH01007475.1, read as the reverse complement.
ACCCCAGTGTCTGACTTCAGCATCATGAGCTCGGGGCAGGCACAATCCTTTCTGTTAGTCTCTAGTGTTGTCCCTCCTGGTGCTATGAGTCAGTGAGAAACATTGTGTCTCGTGGTGAGACTGGCCCTGTGGTCCTCTCTGTGCATTGGCTTCTCTGAGCAGAAGTAATATTCTCAGAACTTCGTGGGCCAGGATGTGCTTCACTCTTTTTTCCTTCCTCCCTTGTTGACTGCAGTGTACTGTGATCAGACACGACCCTCTCCTTTAGCTGTAGCTACAGTGCTATCTTCTGAAGTGGATTCTTCTGGTTTCGGGCGGGAGCTTGGGGGAGAGAAGCCCTGTCCACATAGTTGGTAATGCGACCGACCCCTCAGGCCTCTCTATTGGTTTCCTGCTTCATGTCAGTGTGTTGTGTTCTTGTCTTGGGGCACTGTATTGAAATCTAGTCCCTATTTCCCTGTGGAGACATGAACAACACCCTCCCCTTGTTAGGGTGCCCTGTTCCCCCATCTACCCTTGTCTTTTTTTTCTCTTCTTTCCCCTCCTTTTTAATGGGCTATCATATATATCCCTGAGTTCAGTCTGGCCTCTGCCATATTACCTTGACATCACTCCTGGGATGTATGTATACAGTAGCTTCTTCCCTATGCAACTTTTGCATTTTTTGGAACTTACCTCCGCAGACTCATATTGTACTTGTCCTTCTGTGCTTGGCTTACTTCATTTAGCATAATTTCCTCCAGTTCTTCCCATGTGTCGATGTGCTTTATGTGCTCATCACTGCTTTCTTTTTTTTTTGGCATCACTGCTCTCTGGTGGTGGGAATAGGAGGCCCAGCCCCACTGCTGGAATTGAACCTCCGTCCCAGTGGGCCGCAGTCCCGCGCACAATCACTAAGTCACCGGCGCTCAGCCTTCATCACTGCTTTTTTTTTTCATCACTGCTTTTTAGGGATGCATAAAACTCCATTTATGTATGTGCCACAGTTTTATTGATGGAAATTTGGGTTGTTTCCAACTCCTTGCAATTGTGAACTGTGCCACGATGAACATTGGAGCCCAGATGTCTGGGCTGTTGCTTATCTCTTCTGGGTATATGCCCAATAGGGGAATTGCTAGATGATATGGTAGCTCAATTTCCAACAGTTTTCGATATTGCCAGGTTGATTTTCATAATGGCTGTACATACCTACAAATCCAACAGCAGTGGGATAGAGTTCCTATCTCTTTGCAGCCCCTCCAACATTGCTACTTTCTGATTTCTTGAATTGAGCTACCTTTGAGGGTGTTAGGTGGTATCTCGTTGTTTTAATTTACATTTTTCTTATGACTAGAGATGTGGAACATTTTCTCATTTATTTGTTGGCTATTTTGATTTCTGCCCTTGAGAAACTTCTGTTCAGGTCCTTTGTCCACCTCCTCAGTGGACAATTGGTTTTTTTCTTGTTGTAAGTATTATATACTTTAATAATAAGGCCTTTGTGTGATGTGTCATTGCTAAAGATGTTTTCCCATTCTGCAGTCTCTCTAATTACTCCCTTGGCATGTATTCACATTTTTATAATGTCAATTCTTCCTACTCTTGAGCATGATGCCTTCTTTCACTTATGTTGAAGACTTTTGGTTTCATACGGTATTATTTTGCAGATTTGTGTATAGATCTTTGGTGTCTCCAGTCAACTTTACTCCTAAATGCTTCATCTTTTGTTGTTGTTGTTGTTGTTGTTGTTGTTAGTGCTGTCCAGTATGTTCTGACTTATGTTTACTCTGTGTAAAATATGCCATCCTTTGCAATCATTCTTATGTTTGAGCCCAACAATGCAGTCACTATGTCGGTTAATCGTGTCAAAACCCTTTTTCTTTTTTGCTGCTCCACGACTTTACCAACCATGATGTTCTTCTCCAGGGACTGGTCTCTCCATGAAGTATGTCTTTTTACTGTTTGCACAACTGACTCTTGAACCATGCTCCATATGAGCACAGAGTAGTGTCCTCGGATTCCTATTCTTCTTAAGGCCGTCCATAGTTTTTTATTAGCCACCCAGCCAAATGCCTTAATAATGAAACATAAGTACAGTGCATATTTTTCTGGTATTATCAGCTATTATATCTTTTTTCCATGTCCTCCTTTGAATCTTGCCTGGACCTCTGACAAGTCCCTGCCAATGTACTACTGCAACAATTGTTGAATGATATTTAGAAAATTTTACTTGCATGTGATATTAATGATATTGTTCAATAATTTAAGCATGTTGTTGGGTCAGAAAATCATTGCTATTTAAAATAGTCACCTACTTCATCTTTTAGGTTTCTCTAAAAATGGTACTATTGCTTTTCTGATTTCTGTTTCAGAGTTCTGTTTCGGGGTGTAGAGAAATTCAAATGATTCTTGTAAGCTGACCTTCTAACTCTTTGCTATTTTGCTAAATCCCTCTATTAGCTTCAGTAGTTTTTTGTTCATGTTAGTTTTTCTGAATTATAGAAGTATAATCTTGACTTCCTCTTTCTTGATATTCTTTATTTTCTTTGATATGTTAGCCTATTGAAAGAATCTAAGGATCAATATTTTGTCATTTCAGTAGCATTTCTTTCTCCAGAATATTTTCATGTTCTGTATTTTGTACCCTCATTTCACAATCTTGTTCTGTTATTTTCTGTGCTACTTGAAGTTGGTTCTTGTGTTATTGTTTTATTTCTTGATTGTGGTTGTGGTTGCTTTATCCTCCTTTGTTCTGTTTTCATAAATTCAAGCATTTTTGGACACTTCTGTCATTCTTACCACTATCTCCAGGTGAATTTGGAAGTGGATAGAAGTACCTACCTGATTCTCTAATTCTTGGTTGTATAGAGCAAGTGTAGGCAGACTAGGTGGGTTTGGGCTTCTTTCTGATATTGATCCAGTGGTACTCTATCTGGTAACACTCACTCAATGAGTGGGATGAAAAGAAGTTTAGGTATGACTGAGTAGGGTGACTAGCTTCAGTTTGATGGCAATCATGGAAGATGGGGGAGGCAGACAAAAGGGAAAAACAAGAGATAGAAGTATGAGAAGGAAGGGAAAAGGAAAAGTAGAAAAGGCAAGGGGAAAGCATCACAGAACCCATGCGAACACTAGCTACTGAATACAGCTGCAACCTAACCATTGTGTTTGTTTCATGTCAAACACACTGTCAACTGAATTGGAGTTGGGAGCAGGTACCACTGCCCAAGGAAATTGTGTTAGGGTACTTCGCTGACTGCACAGAATCATGCACCACTTCCTGCAGAAGCAGTGGAGATGACACTACTTACTAACCATGGAAAAAACTGAAGAAATGGAGGGAGAAAGAAGGATAAATAAAACAAGGAGAAGAGGGAGGAAAAAACTATGAAAAAAGAAAAAAACGAGGGAGGAATGTAGTACTGTACTTGTGCAAGGATGTGAAAATGCTCTGCTCACACTGTAGGAGCTAATGTCATGGACCATGGACACTACTGGCCAAGGAGGAAGTAAAGGCAATGCATTCACTCCACAGCATAAAAAAATGTTGATGGGAAGGGAGGAAGGAAGAACTAAGAAGACAGAAATGAAGAAAATGGTTGAGAACGTGTCACAACACTAGCAAGTGTCACAACACTAGCAGTAGAGGGAGGTTTCGCTAGCTTCTAGGTTCATGAGCTATGTCTCTGGTCACAAAGAGAATATACAGTGCTGAGGTGGGGATGAGATCATACCTTTTGGATCACTAATCACCAATGCAGTTACCAGTTTAGTACTGGGGAAGCAGGAATCTTGTTCCTGTCAAAATGTAAAAATGACTGCTCTGTGTCTGACATTGGAGAGTCACGCTATCCCTATGCCTTCCCTGCTAGCTGTTTCTATACTGTCTCTGCTTTTCACTGGGTTGTGGTCTACATCTTGATCCTTTCCTCTGAAGTGCTGGGTTCCAGGACTTCCATCCATATCCATTTCACTTGGCTTCTCTTGACTTTGTTATAAAATGTCTGCATGATATATCTGCCTAGTCTGCCATCTTGATCACACAGCTCTGTTAAATACAGTTTTGCAAGTACAGGTAGTCCCTGACTTATGATGTATTCAAGTTATAACCAACCCACACTACTTATAATCTTATCATTAGTAATATGTATTATGTACAGTGTTATCACACATAATTTACTGGTGTTATTTATTAGCAGGAGCTTTTAAAAAACTATTTACTTGAATACATAAACCCAAATGCTGACTACTTTGTGAAAGTGTAAAGGCAGATTTGGGAATCAGTAACATGCTATTGTGAAAAAAATGAAGGGAAAAATGAAAGGACTATTTTACAAAAGTTTCTTTTCCTCTTTTAATTGTCACAAAATAGCTAGCATGTAGTTCACCACATAAACATTCATGACAGTAGTATCTTATTTTATGTGGTGTGCATCATTTTGTTCTGTGTTCAGCATGTTGTTTTGTCATGTTTTATGCTGTTTAGTTCTATGTTGATTTTATTACCACTGATTTATTTTTGTATGCAGCTACATTAGGCTTGAAGCTACAGCTATTGGTCTCTTCCTGGTTAAAGGAAAGAATAGTGAAGAAAATAAAAGATTCAAGAAAGCAATTTCTAGAAAGACTAATGAATCACACAATCCACAACCTCCACTAGCCTGAAACCAGAATTGTTATTATTTGGAGCATATGACTGATATGTGTTTATTAATAATAAAATAATAAAAAGTGAGAGTGTGAAGATTGAAATTTTCAATAGCTTATTGATATAAAAGTCCCATATCATACACTTGCATAGTTAAGTCACCTTAGTTCTAGTGCTTCCTCGCCCTCTTGCGTTTGTTATTTGTTCCCCAATTGTCCTCCTCCTCCTCATACTCTAACCCTGGTGAATCATTGTATCAATAATTGTCTATGTGCATCCACTCTTCTGTGCTTCATAAACTGGGAAACCTAACCGAAAACCTAACATAAAAATTAAAGAAAAGAAACAAAAAGAAGATATATATATGTATATATTAAAGATAAAAATAAAGAGTAAGAATAAAAAGACTACCATATTGAAAAGCCAGAGAAGAGATATTTAAGCTAAGAGCAAATTCAGGTCGAGTCAAGAGAAAGGTCAGCTGATGAAATATCATATTATACCATAGTTTAGATCCACCATAATCACATTTATAGTAGTCTCTGTCTGACAGTAAAGCTTTTTGTGTCTCTCGCTTGCAGCCAGAGGGAACTACCTGAGACTTAATCTTACTAGATTCTCTGCAGACAGATTTTGGGTTCCCACTTCAAGTTGAGTGTTGACAATTTGAACTCTGATCCATTTCCTTTAATCATATCTGGATTTTGTTACCATCATCTTTAGATCACAAAGGCAAGTGTGTTTCTTCCATGTAGGTTAGTTGGTGCCTCACTTATATGACTCATTTGAATACAAACCTTTAAGACCCCAGACATTATTTCAATTGAGAACCAGGCACTATCTACTTTCTTCATCACACTTTGCTATAGCACCTTTATGTTCAGTGATGAGACCAGGAGAATTAAATTGTGCACAGGTGCCACTCCCAACCATTCTGATTAGGTTCACAACATAAAGTCCTGAGCAGAGTGGGAAAAGAATGTAGGACAAAAGGTTAAATCATTAAAAAAAAAAAAAGACCTACTTATCTGTTGGAGTGTGGTGGACATTTGCTGTTAGATACCCCTCGAACCTGGGACTGAACCCACATCCAGAAATCAACTTTCAGCTGAACAATACCTCTGTAAAGTGAATAGTAACATCTGTGTGGAATATGTCAGCCATATTCAAACATATTCAGCATTTCCCCCCAAATAAAGTTCAGAATCAGGAAGGAACACATATAATGGGCAAATGGAAATTGAGAATCCAGGGACAAAGTGGTTAAGAGTGCTATTACTTTGAGAGGATTGCAGCTAATATCACAAATCAAAATGTGTGTAAACTGTTGACCGAGAAAATAATTTGCTCTGCAAACTTCCATTCAAACCACAATAAAATACTCAAGGGAGTGGAAATCTATAAAAATCTAATCATAGAGATCTTCGTTTCACTTTCATCCCTGCAAAGGAAACACCTTGTATGTGTATCCACTAAACTGATCTTTTCTTAAAAATTTTTAGTCTGAACTGTTTCAACAATGGTCATGCACCAGCAACCTTCCCAACAGTGTGTATTCACCTTGACAAATGGTCCCTGAGATGAAAAATGCTCACTGTTCTTGAGCCTACTCATTCCTGTTTACATTCTCCAGGATCGTGTTTCTGTATAAACCAAGTCCATTCTATTTATTACGATCATTTTCTGGCGCCTCATACAGCTCTTATCACAATCCATACGTACATACTTTATGTCAGACACATTTGTACCTTTGCTTTGTTTTTGATTTAATAATTTTATTGGAGGTTCATAAAACTCTTAGCACAATCCATACAGTCATCCATTGTGTCAAACACATTTGTACATTTGTTGTCATCATCATTTTCAAAATATTTTCTTTCTACTTTAGCCCTTGGTATCAGCTCCTCATTTTCCCCCTCCTACTTTCCCTCCCCATGGACCCTTGATAATTTATAAATTATTATTATATGTTCATGTCTTACACAACCAATGTCTCTCTTCACTCACTTTCCTATTGTCCATCCCCCAGGGAGGGGTTTACATTTGGATCATTGTGATCAATTCCCCTGTCTACCCCACCTTCCCCTGACCCTCCTGGCATCGCTCCTCTCGTTATTGGTCCTGAGGGATTTATCTGTCCTGGATTTCCTTTGTTTCCAGCTCTTATCTGTATCCATGTACATGCTCTGGTCTTGCCATATGTGTAATGTAGAATTGGGGTCATGATAGTGTGGGGGGGGCGGGGAGGAGGGGAGAGGAAGCATTGAAAAACTAGAGGAAAGTGGTCTTTTTCATTGGTGCTATGCTGTACCCTGACTGGCTTGTCTCTTCCAGTGGTCCTTCTGTACGGGGATGTCCAATTGTCTACAGATGGGCTTTAGGTCTCCACTTCACCCTCCCCCTCATTCACATGGATATGATTTTGTTCTTTCCATTCTATTATAGAGCTTTTCTAAAAACCTAGATTCTAGACTTTTGTTTTTCCTTATACTAATTTAGAGTTCTTTTATTGTTTGGGGGGTTATGAAAAATCAACTTTAAAAAAATTATCATAATTTTTAAAAGCTCATATTATTGGGGTCTCTTATAGCTCTTATGATGTCCCATACATCAATTGTATCAAGCATATTTGTATATATGTTGCCATCATAATTTCCAAAAAATTTCTAGTTAAGCCTTTGATTTAAGCTCCTCTTTTTCCTCTTTCTCCTGCACCCTCCTACTCTTGTTTCCTTGATCAATTATATATTACTATTATTATTTCTTATCTTACACTGTCCATTGTCTCCTTTCACCCACATTTCTGTTATTCATTCTCTTCAGGGGAGGTGCTGTATATCCAATTTTGTGATTGATTCACCTTTCTCACTCTTCCCCTCTTTGACCATCCCCCTACCCTCATGATATCACTACAACTATGACTGTTCCTGTGAGGTTTATCTTTCCTGGATTCCATCTGTCCAGAGCTCTTATTTGTATCAATGTGTGTTCTTCAGTCTCGCCACATTTGTAAGTTAGAACTGGGTCATCGTAGTGGGGGGAAGGAACTATTCAGGAACTACAGGAATGATTTATTTTTCATCGGTCCTACACTAAGCCTTGATTAAATCATCATTATCTTATAATCCTTCTGTGGAGGTATCCAATTATCTACTGATGGGCTTTGAGCTTCCATTGCAACTCCTCTCTTTTGCATCGATAATAGTTATTTGTTTTGGAACTTTTAATACCTGATGCCTTATCCCATTGACATCTCATGATCACACAGGCTAGTGTCCTTCTTCCATGTGGGATTATTTGCTTCGTTGCTAGATGGCTGCCTGTTTTACTTCAAATTTTTTAGACCTGAGGGCGCCATTTGCTCTCTTCATCACATTTGCTTATGCACCTATTTTTTCTTCAGCAATCTCACCTGGAAGGTGAGTATCAAAGAGTGCCAGGTTATTAGAACAGTGTTCTTGTGTTAAGGGAGGTATTAAATAGAGGTCCAAAGTCTGTCTGCTATCTTAATACTTAACATATAAAATATATGTACACTGCTCTCTATTCCTTTCATTATGAATTAACATATTTCCATATATATGTCTATAGCTATACCTCTATAAATAGCTTTGCCTTCTATTTCTTTCCTTTATTTCATTTTACCTTTCTTCTGCCCACTATCATGCTCACCCTCTCAGTATTTCTTGTAAGATACATTGCATTTGATCAAACTCCACCCCGCATTGTACACCCTCCTCATTATCAATTTTAGATCTCTCATTGTTCCCTTATCTCTGAGTTTGTTGGTTCCCCACACCCTCTCCCTGCTACCTCCTCTCCTACGACCCCCCTCCCCAGAACTGCTGGTCCCATAGTTTTCTCATTGTGGTTGTTCATCCTACCTCTCTTATATAGATAGACATAGGGTAAAAAGAAAAGAAGAAAACCAAACTAGAGAAAAAGCACACACACAAAAACAATAGATCGGTCTGCTGATCCTCATGTATATTTTCTGATCAAGTTAGCGGTCTATTTTCAGGATTCTTTGGGAACATAGTTACTTTGCTCCCCTTGCTGCCCGGTTGCATCCCCTTCATGTTTCACCCCACTGTGCCTTGGGCAGACAAGGTACTCTTTCTGCAAAATGTCTCCAATACTGTCCCTCCAACACTAAGGGTCAATGAGGGAATGACATGTCTTGTGGTGGGGCTGGCCCTATGGTCCCCTATGCACAGGCTGCTCTGAGCAGGGATGTCATTCTTGGGGTTGGTGGGCCATGATGAGGTTCTCTCTCTCTCTCTCTCTCTCTCTCTCTCTCTCTCTCTTTCTCATTCTTGCTCTCTGTATTTTCTTTTGTTTCTGGCCTCTTAAAATTCACTATAACTAATTTTTAGAAATTTGATTATAATGTACTCATAATGTACTTAAACAAACCCGAACCACAAGAAATACTTTAAAAACACACACAGATCTTTAGATTTTTATACTTCATCATTGTGGTAATTAGATTTTATGTGTTTGCACTTTTGGAGGGGTGGAGTCCAACCTATCAATCAGGCCTGATGATGTCTCCTGAGAGGTGTAACCTTTAAATAGAAGAAAAACTGGGAACATTTGTCCTCTCTCTCTTTTTCTTCCTCCTCACCTTGCTGGAACTGTGTCAGCCTTTAAGGACAGCCACATATAGTATGCCCAATCCAGAGATATGTCAGCACTCTGCATGTTTCCACCTTCTTTGGATCCACATGACTGGACCCACTGAACTGTGATTTCTTGCTTCCACTTCATCTTTTGGCATCATCAGCCTGCAGCTACATGAGCCCAAAGAGGGCCCTGGATAACATTGAGCTTAGAGCTCTCTCTGTGTGTTGGCATCACTTTTCCTTTCAGGAATTACTTTGCTGTTGAAAACTTAATGGATACAAAAGTCAAGTAATTATATAATAGGGTGTGTGTGTGTTCCTGTATGTCTATATCTGAGTGTGTCCTAGTCCATAAGAGATATGTTCAATTTCATTAGTATTTTTTTTAGAAATCTGCCCTTGTGATTACCTAATAGAGCCTTGCCAGAAAAACAAATATAAACATGTGTAGCAAATTTTGTTGATTAACAGAAAAACATTAACTACAGAAAAAAAGAAACATTCTTTAGCATCTTGCAATGCAGGCATTAATAATAATTCTTTTGGAAAATGGTATTATAAACGGGACAACACAGTACTTACTTATAGGAGTCTCATGCTATTTGATTCACACTTAATTTTTTTAGGAAGAATGATGATTTTTATAAATGTGAGAAATGACTGCTCACAATACAGATTAAAAACTCATACTGAAGAAAAATCTTATGAACATAATGAAACTGTAGAAAATATTAATCATGAGAAGGAATTTATTCAGCATAAGACAATTCAGATGTTGAAGCTCACTTTTGAATATAATGAAAATAGAAAATCTATCCTGGAAGCAACTGCCTTGATAGCTCTGAAAATTGCCAAAACAAAAACAAAAATCTTATATATATAATAAACTTAGAAAATTGTGCATTATAAATCAACCCATACACTCTCACAGAAAATTATCTTAGAGCAATGTGTTAGGATGGACTAGAGAAACAAATCCAATGACATTCATATATGGGTAAAACTTTTATATCAAGAAGTAATTGTACATCAAGAAAACATCCTAGCCCAGTCTAACTCAAATCCATAAGTCCTATATTAGTCCATAAGTCCCTCTCGAGACTCACACAGCTGCTTGCAATGATGCAGAAAGCTGGAAGATCACAGGTAGGTGGGGGGGAAAGTCTTGTGGATCCAATGGTGATGAAAACATCAAAGGACTCTGGGAGGTTTCAACATGGCTCACGAATAGGAAGGTAAAAGCAGACAGAAGTGGGGAGGACGTTTCCAGGACCCTCCTTATGAGAAGGTCACACCCACAAGGAGACACGATCAGGCTGTGACTTGAATCACAGGCTAGAATCCACACCTACACTTCTATTTATCAAATTAACATGAACTTATTTAACTGGCACAAGGAGAATAATAATGACACATTTAATAAGAATGAGTGTAGTGAAAGTGGCAGTAATTATAGTGAAATCACTGAATTTCAAAGTTGGAAAAAAATTTTTTTTTACTTTTTAGCTATTTAATAGTTACATACAGCATTAAGTCCCAAGTTTTAAAGAAGAATGATTATAACTTTAACTGTAAAATATGTGTGGCATACATAATGCATAATATAATAGTAACATGGGTAGTAATTTAATATAATACTAACAGAAAAATATCTAAAATAAGCCATATTATTTATATTTATATAATTAAATATCAATATTCATCTAACAAAATATTTTTTAAAAGAATCATTTTAGTGGGGCCTCATACAACTCCCATCACAATTCATACAAACATCAATTGTATGCCGGCCACATTTACACACTTATTGCCATCATCACTCTCAAGACATCCTCCCTCCATCCTGTTCCCCAGCAGCAGCTCCCTATATAACCCGTGCCCCCCCCTCCCCTTGAACCCTTAGTAATTTACAAATTGTTATTTTTTCATACTGTACACTGTCCAATGTGTCCCCACACTCGCTTCCCTGTTTTCCGTGTCCCAGAGAGGAGGTTACGTGTAGATCTCTGAAGTTGGTTCTCCCTTTCTATTCCTCCATCCTTCCACCCTCCTGGTATTACCACTCCGATTACTAGTCTTGATGGATCATCTATCCTAAATTTCCCATGTTTCCAAATTCACTGTGCATCTCCTGGTCTAGCTGGATTTATGTGGTAGAATTGGGGTCATGATAGTGGGTGGGAGGCAGCATTTGGGAAGTAGAGGAAGGTTGCATATTTCATTGCTACTACCCTATATCTTAACTGGCTAATCTCCTCCTTGTAACCCCTCTGCAAGAGGGTGTCACCTCACCTATTGATGGGCTTTGGGCCCCAAATCTGTACTCCCCCACATTAATAATAATATAATTTTAACTCATTGATGCCTGACACCGGATCCCTTCACCACCTCATGATCACACAGGCTGGTGTGCTTCTTCTGTGTGGGCTTTATTGCTTCTGAGCTGAATGGCCGCTTGTTTACTCAAGCCTTTAAGACCCCAGACGCTTTATCTTTTGGTAGCCGAGCACCATCAGCTTTCTTCATCACATTAGCTTATGCACACATCATATCAGGAAAGTGAGCACGCAATGTATGCTTTTTAGTTCTTGAAGCCTGATATCTAATCCCTTTGACACCTTGTGATCCCACAAGCTAGTGTGCTTCTTCCATGTGTGCTTTGTTGCTTCTGAGCTAGATGCCTGCTTGTTTACTTTCAAGCCTTTAAGACCCCAGATGCTCCATCTTTTGATAGCCGGGCACTATCAGCTTTCTTCACCACCTTTGCTTATGCACACATTTGTCTTCAGTGATTGTGTTGGGAAGGTGAGCATCTTGGAATGCCAATTTAATAGGCCAAAGTGCTCTTGAACCAAGGAGGTACTTGAGTGGATGTCCAATGCCCATCTGCTTTCCTACTACTAACCCTATAAGTATGAACGTTAATCTCTTTCCCCATCATCACTTATTAATATATGCCCCTATGTACATACCTGTATTTGAGCCTCTATAAATGCCCATTATCCAGTTCCTTACTCTATTTCCATTTGCTTCCCACTTATCCCACTATCATGCTCAATTTCCATTTGGATTTCAGTATTTTCTCTCTGTTACATTAGTCTTAATCAATCCCTATCAGCCTTCTCTCACCCACCTTGTCACTGAATTTGTATCAATTGTTATTCCTTTTTTCCTGGACTGGTCGACATCACCACCTTTCCCCCTCCTCCCTCTCTTCCATGTTACCTACCCTGGAACCATCAGTCCTGACATTTTCGCCTCCAACCTCTTTGTCCAGTCTATCTTGTCTAGATAGACCTGCAGAGGTAACAATATGTACAAAAAAGGTCTCCTAAAATGAAGCAACTGAAAATATGATAACAACAGCAAGAAAACCCCTCAATGTACTATACATATATGTAAAAGTATAATAAAAATAATAGCAATATAAAACCTGTATAAAGTTCAAGGTCTGTAGTTGACCTCCTAGAGCGATCCCTGGTTGAGTCAGATGAGGTGCCAATACCCTGGCCCCAAAGTATATCCTTGACACTCTATCTGTGACTCTACGATCTGTTGCACACTCTTAGTGCTTCATATTGGTGTGGTTGTGTCCGACAGGGTATAATCTTGACCCCGCTTCTTCATCCTGGCCCCAATAGGCCTTGGGTCAGCGAGGGTAGCCGTATTTCATAGTGGAGCTGGTCGTATAGTCCTCTTTGTGCATTAGCTGTTCTGAGTTGGAATATCATCCTGCAGGCTCGGTGGGCCATCATGCCAGTCATTCTCTCTTCCTCCATTTTCATTTGTTCTCATGTGCTCTGGTCAGGCATATCTTACTCTCCAAGCTTCAGCTTCAGTGCTGACCTCCAAGGCAAATTCCTCTGGTAGAGAGGTGGCTGCCCCTATAGTTGGGGTTGCGGTTATGTTCTCAGGTCCCTCCACTAGTTCTCCTCTCCATGCTGTCATGCTGCATTCACATCCTGGGTCTCTGGGTTTAAGTTTGGTCCCTCTCTCCCTGTGGAGATATAAACAATACGCTCCCCTTTGATGGTTTAGTGCCCCCTTCCCTTTGTACACATTGCCATCTGCCCCCCCCACTCGCCCCTCCGCCCTAGTTGGCTATCATATGTAGCCCTAGATTTGATCTGTCCCCTGCCATATTACCTGGCCCTTCTCCCAGGCTTTTCTCTATACATAGCTTTTTCCCGATGCCCCTTTCCAATTTTAAAATTATTACTATGCTTACCTCAGTGGATTCATATTGTACTTGACCTTTTGAGCTTGGCTAACTTCACTTAGCATAATTCCCTCCAGTTCTTCCCATGTGGTGACGTGCTTCATGCGTTCATCACTGCTTTTCAGCGATGCATAGTACTTCATTGTATGTATGTAACACAGCTTTTTAATCCATTCATCAGTTGATGGGAATATGGACTGCTTCCAACTCCTTGCAATTGTGAACTATGCTGTGATGAACATTGGGGCACAGATCTCTGGTCGTGGATTGTTGCTTGTCTCTTCTGGGTATATGCCCAGCAGGGGAATTGCTGGGTTGTATGGTAGCTCAATTTCCATCTGTTTTAGATATCTCCAAATTGATCTCCATAGTGGCTGTACATACCTGCAGGTCCACCAGCAGTGTATAAGCGACCCGATCTCCCCACAGCCTCCCCAGCATTTGTTACTTTCTGACTTTTTGAATTGGGCTATCCTTGAGGGTGTTAGGTTTTGATTTGCATTTCTCTTTTGGCTAATGATCGGGAACATTTTCTCATATATATAGTGACCTTTCTGATTTCTGCCTCTGTGAACCTTCTGTTTAATTCCTTTGCCCACCTCCTCAGTGGGCAGTTAGTTTTGCTTTTTTTGGAAGCTATCAGGGTATTGTAGATTTTAGTAATAAAGCCTTTATCTGATTTGTCATTGCCAAAGATGTTTTCCCAGTCTGTCTGCTCTCTTATTACTCTCTTGGTGAATTCTTTCGATGTGCACAGGTGTTTTATCTTTAGTATATCCCATTTGTCTATTTGAGCCTCCTCTGTGTTTGTGTCTTTCCCTATTTCTGTTAGCCTATGTAGTCCTTGTGCCAGTGTTCTCAGATTGTTCCCAATTTCCTCATTGATGGCCCTAATAGTTTGAGGTTTTACTTCAAGGTCTGTGATCCACCATGAATTTATTCTTCTGCATGGAGTGAGGTAAGGGTCTTGCTTCATTTTTCTACAGGTAGATATCCCTTTTTTCCAGCACCACTTGTTGAAAAGGGCATCTGTTTCCCATTTGATATTTTTGGGCCCTTATCAAAGATCAGTTGTCTGTATGCTTGTGTTTTTATTTCTGGATTTTCAGTTCTTTTCCATTGGTCTGAGTATCTGTCATTATGCCAATACCATGCTGTTTTGACCACTGTGGCTATATAGTATGTGTGAAAGTCAGGTAAGGCAAACCCTCCCACGATGTCCTTCTTCTTGATGAGTTCTCTACTAATTCTGGGCTTCTTCCCTCTCCATATGAAGTTGGTAATCATTTTTTCCATTTCCATTTCTTTAAAGAAGGAGGATAGTACTTGTATCAGTATTGCATTAAGCTTATATAGTGCCTTGGGTAGGACTGTCATCTTTACTACATTGAGTCTTCCGATCCATGAGCATGGGATATTTTTCCATTTCTTGAAGTCATTC
>PVJH01007474.1:0-92766 GCA_004026705.1 Nesogale talazaci | reverse complement strand
TTAAAAATCATTTTATTAGGGGCTCATACATCATTTTTCCAATACATAAATAAACATACTGTGACAAGAACCCTCTCACATTGCTGCCGTCATCATTCTCCAAACATTCGCCCTTTCCCCCATCCCCTGGTATTGGTTCCTTCAACCCCTCCCCTGTTCCCCTGCTCTCCCTCCCCCATTAACCCTCAATACTTTATAAATTATTATTATTCTGTCGTTTCTTACCCTGCCCGACAGCTCCCTCAAATGACTCCCCCATGCCCATCCTCCAGACAGGTCATATGTAGATCCTTCCAGTTGGTTCCGTCTCTACTCCACCTTCTCTCCACCCATCCAGTAGTTCCAATCTGACCACCGACCCGAGGGGGCTCACCTATCCTGGTTTCCCCATATCTCCAGCCTCCCTCTCCACTAGTGTACCTTCTCCAGTCCACCTGGATGTGCGAGGTAGAGTTGGGATTATGATGGTTGGGAGCTAGGGAGACCTCAGGAACTAGAGGAAACTTGTCTGCATCATCACTGCCTGGCTGCACTCTGACTAGTCTGTCTCCTTCCCATGGCTATCCACCAGTGGGCCTTGGGTCCCCACCCTGGCCCTCCCCTCACTCTTAATGAAGTAATTCCTATTCTTTGATGCTCAATATCTGTTCCCTTTGGCCCCTCTTGATCACACTTGCTGGTGTGCTTCTTTCCTGTGGACTTTGCTGTCTCCATGCTGAATGGCCACTCTCCACATCTTTGAGACTCTAGACATTCAATCATTTGGTAGCTGGGTACCATCTTTTCTTCTACTCTGTTTCCCTCTGTATCCATTTGTCTTCAACGATATTGGGAGTTAATTGGTTCATTGATTTTGATTTTTGTTCTTTGATGCCTGATTGTTTCAGCACGTCATGCTCACACAGGCAAGTGAGTTTCTTTCATTCCACCAAACATTCTTAAAATAAAATTGTTGAATTTTTTTAATCTCACTGAGTTGATAGTCTTCAGAAAGCAGTATTTGTTACAAGTATTATTTTTATTGTCCCTGCCAATTGGATCCTTTCCGTGAGCTATACAAAATGTTAAAAGACATCAAAGCATTTTTTCCCTCTTGAGCATTAAACTTGTTGAAGTGTTTACTGTACTTGTCATTTCAAATTTTACTTTATTTTCCCACTTATTCATTTCTAATCATTCCACCAATGAAAAACTTTACCCCTGTCTTGTTAAATAAAACAATTTTCAAGTATCACATAACTCAGACTGAAAATAGTATATAATGCAGCTGAGTATGCCATTAATATAATTACTTTATTTTATAATATTCTGAAATAACTTGAAGTGTATGAGAGACATTATGATAGTTTGTTCTTCAGTTCATTCTGTACCTCAATGATTCTCTACCAAATAAAATTTCAGTCACACATAGCTAGAGTTCCGATAGATTAAATAACAAATTTTCAAAAATTTATCTAACATCAAAATACCCATGATTTATGTAAGATATTATTTGTGATAATCTTTGCTTCTTAAAATATTTATACTTTAAGCTTTACAATGACACAAATATTTCTTGGTGAATCCTCCTATCCACATTTTCCCTATTTCCTCTTATTTTTCATGCTACTCAATACTCAATATTAGATTCCTTCAAATATTTGAGTAGTGTTCAGGAGAATCTTGCTTAATCTGTTCTCAACTATAACCATATCTCTGGTTAACATTTTATATCAGGTAACACTCCAGGTTTGACCATCACAATATTCAATCTGTGGAAATATATTTACCACCATGTAATATTTAAGTTTCTTATGAAGTTGAGTCAAGTTCTCAGTTGTTTGGAAGTGAAGGCCTAATACTGTCCCATGATGTAATCTAACACAGTGTAATCAACTCTAATATGCAAGATGAGGGTAGAATACAACTCCATCAGTCAAATCACAACCTTGACGCAATTGAAAACAATTTTTGTGCCGATGTGACATCCCTCCTCTATAAGTAGATCCTCTGGAAAAGCTTGCTTGCTCTTTGCTGAGTCTGGTTCCTACTACTAGCTCTAGTTCTTTGAACTTGACCCAAGGAACAGCATATTGCCTGACAATATTGTATACATCCTCCTGCACACTCACTGGTCTGTGGTCTTCCTGTTAATATTGGGTTCATAAACCCCTGAAGATAAGTAAATTAGGAGACAACCCCAGCTTAATGTCTGACTTATAAAATGTGAACCTGCCTGGATTCTAATTGGACTTCCTGCTTCTACAGCTGTGGGAGTCATTTTCTTGAAAATACATGTATATGTGTATGTGTGAGAGAGAGAGAGAGACTGGGACATAAAAATATTTCTCATTATTGCTGTTAAATTCTTTCAAATTAGTTTCTATTTATAGCAACTCATCCATTGAAAACCCCAAGCCATTCTCAAGAGAAAATGCTGCTTTTGACTCCTGTAAGACTAACCGTCTCAGAAACCCAAAGGGCAGTGAGTTTGATTTTTGGTTTGTTTATTTTAATGTATTAAAGAAGGAAACACTTTCCTGTGTGGACCTTCCTCACAAAACTTTCTCTATTTGAGTCTATTTTTGCAACCTCTGTATTGCTCGTTCATTGTGTTGATGAGTTCTGTGATGGCCAAAATTGACTAGAATGGTGTCCTTCTCCAGGCACAGTCCCTCCTGCTAACAGATCTGAGTACATCTGATGACATTTCAGCTTTCTCCCCTCGAGGAAACACGCTGACTAAACTTCTTTCCCAACATATTTGTTCATTCTTTGGGCATCCCTGGTTATATTCAATATATTCAATTATATACCAATGCCATCATTCAAATGGGTTAATGTATCTTTATCCAAGTGGACAATAAATCAATACAACTAGAGTTGTCAGATTCCTTCCTACCTCTCCAATTATATTTCACAACTTTCTTCTCAAATTGATCTGCATTCTGAATCCATAGTTCTTAATTTGGAATTCTATAACCTGCTTTTTGGTTTTGGTACATTAACCTCTCATAAAATGTGTGCTCCCTTTCACTCACTATCAGCCTGAAGAATACTAGATCATACTCCATGAATATCAGGCATAAGCTCTACCAGCTTATCCATAATGCACTTTTGCCACCATCTTCCTGGTAAGACAGTTTAACACTTGATATATGTAATGTCCTTGTGTGATTCACGTAGTTAAGGGATTGTGTGGGTTCAAAGCCTAGAGAAAGTGGTCATGCTCTATGACTAAGTGTCAAGAGACTAGAAAACTACTATGGGTCCAATCTAAGTGACCTCAGTGGACCAGCATTTACAGACCTGGATAAGCAATGACACTGCCTCTGATACTTAGTGGCCAGGACTGGACAGATAAGGTTCACCTTAGGGGAGTAGATCTGGGGTGCCATTTAATTTGAGTGTGGCAGTCATGTACTCTTGTGTCAATTTAAGGATTGGGAGTGCAGAGATGAAGTCTAGCTGTAAAGCTAGAGGTAGCCAATGAGACCTCTGTGTGAGCATGGCTTTCTCTGAGAATTCTGGGAATCCTTACAGTGTTTGCTCTTGGAGGTATGATACAAAAGACTCAGTGCTTGGGTGACAGTGCAGATGACAAAAAACATGGCAGCATGCTGATAGACCCTGACCCTTGGAAACTGGAGGAGCCACTGGAGACCCCAGCCAGCGATGACATGTGTCTACTGTCACCGGATACATAAGACTCTGCTCCCACTGGCCTGTGATTGCCCTAGTGTCATTGCATGTGCTTTGTGAGTCTGAAGAAGGCTTTATAGACTGGTGTTAGACATTTGGGCTAATACTGGTTTATAACCTTGGACTGGAGTAGGCTGGGATGCTTTTCAATGTTCCATTCCTCTTGCATATAAACTGCTCCCTTATATACATTTGTGTGTTTATGAATTTGTTTCTCTAGTCTTCCTGGGCTAATTCATTGTGGTACGAGGAGTAGGGTGACACAGATCTTCATTCCAGTTTGAACCTTGTGAAGTCTGCATCCATAAGCAAAGTCAAATCAGGACAGGCCATCCAAAAAGTCTGCAGCAATATGCACGAGTTCACAGGTTCAAATAACTTTTCTTCATCTGGTCAGGACCTGGTCAAACCAATGTGGGCTGTCCCCCTTAGCCTCACCAGGTTGCCTTCCCTTTTGACCATGGTCCCATCACAAATTCTCAGCAAGCCTAGCCTTCTCATGTTAGGTCATGACTTCAGACCAGTCAACCCACTCTCATCTTTTCTATTTCCTGTGAACCAAGTCCATGGGTATCAGTGGCCAAACTCAATCCATCTCTTAATTGCTGTATTTCTCTTATTTCCACTCAACAAATAGTAAACCAGGTGGACACCTAGCAAGCATTTCAGCATGCCACAGTTTTCTTTCAGTCTTAGAGAGGAGTTTTCTTCATGGTTCTAATTCCTTCGCTTCTGAAAATAACCACTAGTTCAAGATTTTCCAAAAAGCAGAGTTCCTGCTTCTTCAATCTGTCAATCTGGCCTCTAGGGAGACGTCTCAGAATGCAAATATTCTGAGTACTCCAAAACACTGGGTGGGGCTAATCTCTTCTGAGAAATGGCCTAAACCCCCTAAACCTGTCGAAGGATCAATTTAATGACTTGAAACAAGTTGGTTTGCAAGCTCTCTGTTTACATACTTCCCAATAAACATTTCTATATTATGTCTACAATAATATCTACAATAATAAGCATAAGAAATCAGTATAAACAACATAGAAATCAGATACTAAACATTTTGTAAAACAGACAAGTTTGTTCTGAGCCCCAGTAGCGAAAGTGGTTGAGTGCAGGACGGCGGCCCATGGGGTTGGCGGTTCATATCCAGTGGCTGCTCTCAGGAGCAGCACTGGGTAGTGTCCACGACCACCAGAGGCAGTGATGCCAATAAAACAAAAGTAACAACAACAACAAAAAGCAGTCAACTTCAATCCTAATTTATCTTATCTAAATCCTTATCTAAACTATTCTATTTACACGAAAGCATGGTATTGGGTCTCTGAAGTCATCAAACAGATCTATACTTTCTGACAGCCAATTTGACTTTTGTCAACCATTTTCCTTGAGCAGCATAGTTTTTGAGACATTACAATGGCAATTTTTACCCCAGAGCTCAAAATATACATTAACAACATTCATTTTTGCCATTTTATACAGGAAAAAACCAAAGACGACATCTAAACCTAATAATCAAAACTTACTTCCCATATTGTTTCCAGAAAACAATTCAGTAAACTGTAAGGACGTAGCTGATTTCTGGCTAGCCCAAGAAGAAGCACTATCATGAGGAAGAAGTCAAACAAACATCTCTCTGCAATTGTAAAGCATAGGATATTTTTTTTGGTTTTGTTCACTTATAAAATGTTATTTTTAAATGATGGTGGCAATGTTGAATTGTATGCATTTTAGTTTTATCCTGTTAGGCACAGATATGATTTTATTATTGTTTGAAAATTATATATGGTTGCATGATTTTTTGAAAGTGTCATAGTGGCAAGGGACAGTCTGCGACAGTCATGTACTCTTATGTCAATTTAAAGATTGGGAGTGTAGGGTGGGAATCTAGCCAGTCAAGCTGGAGATAGTCAATGAGGCTTCTGTGTGGGTTTGTCTTTCTCCTGAGAATTCTGGGAAATCTTGAGGTATTTCCTTTTGGGGGTGAGAAACAGAAGACTCATCCTTGGGAGACATTGCAGCTGATAAGACACATGGCAGCATGCAATACACTCTGAGCCCTAGAAACAGGAGGAACCACAGGAGACCTCTGGCAGTGCTGAGATGCTTCTATTGCCGCTGGATACACAAGACTCCGGACCCACTAGCTTCTGATTGTCCTGGTGCCATTGCATGTGCTTTGTGAGTCTGAAGAAGACTTTATAGATTGGAATCAGGCATATGAACTAGTATTGGACTTATGACCTTGGACTGGACTGAGTTGGGATGCTTCCTCAATGTTCCATTCCTCTTGTATATAAAAGCCTCTCCCTTATATACATGTGTGTGTTTATGAATTTGTTTCTCTAGTCTTCCCAGACTAATTCATTAGGACAGTGAAGTGAGTTATCAATGTCCCAGCTGAAACCATTAGCATCAGATGCTAGCATAACTGAAACTCAGATTTGGGTCTGAGCCAGCCAGAAGCATGCACAGTGCCTCTCACTGTGCTATGTCTCCTGGGCTAGTTATCTATGAGGTCAGAGTGTCCTTTAGGTAGACAGATACACACACAGTAAGGATTTACTGAACTGCAAAGCCCCTTTTATCTTTTACCTTTTAATTCTTGTCCCTAAATGAGTAGATGTTGGAGATAATATATGGTATACAGTGGAAATAATGGTTTTAAAAAGTAAATTAATGCAGAAGGCAGGCTTTTTATGGAGAAACTACAGGTTTCAGAAACTATGCTTTGAGGGAAGCAACACAGACACTAATAGGAAAAAGACAGATAATGTGACATTGTAAAACAGCTTTCAAAACCTATAAAGTCTGTATCTCCATTGTCTTTCAGATCACACTCTTTCTCCTCCTGACAGAACAGGCTCTGCTGGTTTAAGTGGCATCATGGCCAGGATATGTGAGACTGCTTTTCAAAACACCAGACTAACTACTATCACGTCAATTCCAACTCTAAGTGACATAAATATACTAGCCTGGGATTTGAACTATAATTATTCACATGCCCAAATATGTATGCTAAGTATCGCTTAACATAACAAGAGTTACTTTTATTTCTATCACATATAAATATGAGTTTCATAACCTATGAGAACCTTTTACCAGTAATTGTAATGACAAAAAATCAGCTATAAAATAACAAAGGCAAAATTATGTTTAGGGATAACCTGAATAAATAAATACAGGGTCAGTAGAATCTCTCTCTCTCGCGCTCAATATATATATATATATATATATATATATATATATATATATATAATATATATATATTTCAATAGAGGTCTGATCCCCATTACCTAGTTTTTTGCAATATTGACAATATTTCATAATTTCATATTACCAAAATAAAGCTTTTGTGGTAATTAATAAAATAATATAAGAAAAATTGATTATACATTATAAGCTAAAACTATATTTTAAGCATAATTATCTTCTCCTTAACTTAAAATTTTAGCTTAATTTTGATCAAATATAATTTTACATCAAACATACAGATTTAAAAATTGAATCCACAAACGACATGGTGAAGAAGATGGACTTTCTTCTCTCTGGTGTATTGCGTGGTGTGTGCCTGTATGAAGGAAACTATGAGAGTCGGAAGACAAGAGGGATATTCTGAGTGGACAGCAGAAAAGAAAGAGGCATATGATCCACATTATAAAGGTGTTCTCACAAATTGGGATTAGAGGGGTTGTTAAAATATCCTACTCTTTATGTGTCTTCCCATCTCCCAACTATTGTTTTTAAATTTGCTTCGTAGACAAAATTCTCCTTAAAGTTAATTAACCATCTTAAACAATAAATAATCTTATGATGGACAGCACAATCTTACAATGTTACCAAGCAATGCTTTAAAGTAGTTAATTAAAGTGTTAGCTTGTCAACTTCCTCACAAAACAAATCCTCAGATTCCTGCTGAGTGATAAATAAGTGTTTTCAATTTCTCTGAATTTGTTGAAGACCTTCCCTAATCAAGGAAATGACATACACTACATCTATGGAAATTGGAACATTCTGAATTTCATCAAAGTAATATACACTTGGTAACGCATTCTCAAAGAACCTGGAGTTCAGGACCTGAGTATTTGGTTGCTGGTCACTTGGAATCCATGAACAGCTCCACGGGGGAAAAGACTGAGTGGAGGACATCCAGAAAGGCTACAGTGTAAGAAAACTGCAGGGGCAGTATAGAGCACCCTATAGATTTGCTGTGGCTCTAAGTCTTATGGAGAGCAAAGTATTTAATATACTCTTAATCCTTATTGTATGGGGGGGGGGAGTAAAGAACAGTTGTTAAGACCATTAGTTAATTTTCTTTTAAATGATATTATCTATGGATTCAACAAACATAATTTAGTCATATCATTTCAACTTGTAAAATATTTTCTTCTTAGAGCTTACTGACTACTTCATCAAGTGCTGATACATAATTTATAAGTGAATCATAACTTAGACCATCAAATAGAAAAGGGTACAGATTGTGGACATTGATTTACAGCAGTGGAAACAAGTAAAGAGTCAATGCATTCAGGCTCTAGTGAGCAGACCAGTGAATGCAGCCAACCCTCAGAGTCCATGAGTTGGTTCTGACTCAGTGATCCAAGTGTGCATTTCTATGGGCGCAGACTCCCCCCCTCTATCCCATGGGTTCAACCTGAGGTTTTTTTTTTTTTTTTCCCAAAGCCCCCTTTTTTTTTTTTTTTTTTTCCCAACAACCTGAGGTTTTAGTAAGCAACCATACATTTTACCTAGAAGACATACCATCCGACTAAATTCATGAAGGAAATATATTGGAAAAAAACAAGGCACTATAAGGAAAATACATAGCAGTGAAATTTGAAAACAGGAAGCTTTATGACATATTATGGGACAAATTACTCGAACCTAGAGTATTTCTCAAATCCTACTAGCACTTGATAAATTCAAGAAAGAGGGCACACACAATTCAAATACAGTGCACACACAATGCATACTGTTCAGATAGCAGAAAGACCACTGCAAAAAGTTCAAATGATGTGTAAGTAGAGAAATAAATTCTAAATCCTATCAGAGCTCACAGTATAGAGTGAACAGAGAGAGAGAGAGAGAGAGAGAGAGAGAGAATGCAAAAAAAGACAAAAACAAATGACAGAAGAAACACAGAAAATAAATAAAAATAAAGCAAAGTTCCTACAGTGCATCGGTATGTTCAACACAGGTCAAGAGAATGTCCTTTACCCTGGTAGGAAATGTGCTTGACCATGGGAGGTTGACATGCTGGTTTTGATGATGTGCAGTCTCTGGGAGAGTAGACAAAAGGAGAGGATGAAGCTTGAAGGTGTGGAATTGAAAAAGGAAAGAAGACAGTTAAGGAATCTGAGCACATTGATAAACAATTTTCATACCTTTTTATTTCCTGTTATCACCCTGATCAATTTTTATCCATGATGGAAAAATAAACTATACTAAAACAAGAAAAAGAAGACCTCTGTATTAGATACGTGGTAACTCAAAATGTCTTTATACAAGCTTTCCCTATTTCATAGAAAATTGAAACAAACATAATGTAAGCCATAGTAATTTTTGCTAATAAAAATCAAATCCCCCAGTCCCCAAATATAACAAAAACAGGCAAAATAAAGCTAAATGATAGCATTGCAAATTGAATTCAATATCTTCAAACATATGTAAATAAATAATTTCATCAATAAAACAAAAAATGTCAAACAAGAAAGGGAAAAAAATTGACCAAAACTAAAATAGATACCAGAAAGCAAGAAAAATGCAATGAGAGCGATTTAAAGTCAGAAAAGAATGAAAGATAAAAGACAACGTTATCTCACAAATACAGAGCAAATAAAATTTAATCAGGCACGATCAGTCCTCAGATACATCATATTAAAATTCTCATTTTAATTGAAATGACTTGTTTGAATAATAACTTCCTCAGATGCTACAGGGGAAAAATATAAGGGTCAAATAATTGGACTCTCCTCCTGCTACTTTTTGTTTCTATTCTATTTCTATCACTACTGCTTTTCTGCTCCCTTCTTAGGAACCAGCACTTCTTAGGGAAGCAAAAGTTCACAATATTGTGCAGCCTTGCCATGGCCATTGAAAAGCATGGAAAGGGTTCTAAATGTTACAGTGGGAGAAAATATTATATATTCTTAAAAGGAATCTAATTCTTTTTTTAAGCAATCTAATTCTTAATGATTCTGTTTATACAAACAAATAAACCCTCAATTAACCTGGTGACTCTAACACAAACGTATTACATTAACACAGTTTTCTCCCCTTTCTATTACTTTGGTGTATTTGGCATATGCTCATGAATATATTGCTTATAATGTTATGTTTTTACATTTTAACTAAAGGTTGATGTTTTTAATGGATATAACTTGAAAAGGGATAAGTAAAAAATTGATATTCTAATGATCTTTCTTTTAATGATATCAGTCACTTCAAATAGCCCATCTGGCACCAGTTTTCTTCATCCCAAGCATGTATACAATGCAACATTGTTACTTTTAAGTTACATGAGATTTTCAGTATGAAACAACTAGAGTATAAGGTCATATTCCCAAATCTTCCGTGTTTTTCTCACATCCTCTAGAGCGCATGTGTCTTAACCAGCCTGCAGCAACTTAACCCCCTCCTGCTCATCCTGCCTGATCAGCAAGATGTCATTGATTTAATGGACTGATGTAAAGCACTGTGTGATATCCAGGTGGCTTGGCTCTCTAGATTTTATTAAAATAATGAATGCCAAAGTTGATGTACTTTGTTGGGAAAAAAGTCTATATTATTATCTAATGCATGTGAATGTTAACTTTCTGACCATCTCTTTTGATTAAAAAGAAAATAGTGTGTTCACTCAAGCAGGGGCAATATGTAATCTACCTGAACTCTCCTTTATTGTCTCCAGATTTGGTATCACATCTGGTATAAGAACCATGGTTAGCACGAATATGTAGTTGTACTTTTAGAAATCACAAGTGTTCTCTATAGTCCATCTGATTTTATCTGGAGTCAGACTAGTAAATCAAACAAAGAAATAATGGGGATAATCCATCCTTCCACATACCCTACATCTTCAAATACAGCATTAGTCTCTGCCTTAATTCTTTACCCCAAATACAGACAAACAAACCGAGATGGGACATTACATTGGATCTACATAAAAATCTTAGCTGGAGGGGGTTTTCTCAGACTTATTCCTGGCCTCTCCCTGGAAAGGCACTTTGTGTAGCCTGCAAGACTTGAATTCACAGCAATGGTTTTCCAAATAAAAACTTTGTAGGGAGAAATTTTTAACTGAAAAATGTCACTTAAGAGAAAAGATGCAATTCAATAAATCTGACCCCAGACTCATTGCATTGTTTAGACCCATAACACATTTTCGTGATCTGTCTGGGGGACCTCCTGTGAGTTCAGTAGAGAGTATAATGCATGGCTAATGCAAGACGGAGGTCAGACCTGTCTCTGCCATTCATCCTTCTTTTACCCTGTTCTGACATCAGAGCTTCCTCTGATGTCTAGACACTCTAGTTTTCTGACTGGTTTCAATAATTTCTTTTACTAAACACACAGAAGTTACAATTCCTTGCACTAACCAGAATAATTTCTCATATAATAATTCCTTGTACTAAACACAGAATCACACAGACAATACTCACAAGTATGGTATAAAATGGAAGCTACCTGGTTGCCACCAGTCAAGCAAATAAAGCATAATGACACAGTCTCTGTCCCATAACAGGAACCCTTTTCAGCCATCAGCTCTCTTTTCTGATGCTTATCCTGTCAGTCACATGATCAAGAATACAGTCTTTGGTATGGTCATTTGTTGATGGCACATAACTGAAAATGAGAAGAACAAGAAGAAAAATATTAATGATAGTAAAATGGAATGTATGGAATGTGAACCTAGGATATATGAACTTAGTCACCAAAAATGAATTAGAATGCATAAAGATCAATATTCTAGGTGGAATGACCTGAAAATTACTGGTATAGCCCATTTTATATCAGAAACACGTATGGTTATTATACTGGGAATGACACAACCAAGGTCAATGACACTGCATCCATTGTCAAAAACAAAGGACATTTCAAGATTTATCTTGAAGTGTATATGCTACCGGTAATAGGATAATATCTATCTCCACACAAAGAAATCCAATTATGCAATTCTTATTAAAATTTATACTAAAAATCTAAAGCTGGTGATGTAAAAATTGAAGCACTCTACCAACATCTTCAGTCTGAAATTGGTCACACATAAAATCATAAGCAATGGTAAACATTGGTGATTGAAATACAAAAGTTGGAAACAAATAGGAAAGAAAAGCTGTTGGAAAATTTAACTTGGATGATAGAATGCATACAGAATATCACATGATAGAATATCACATGACGAACAACTTCATTAAGTACATGTTTTTAACAACACAAAGTGACTAAACATGTGAAGCTCTGTAGATGAAATACAGAGAATTCAAATCGACTACATTTATGGGAAGAGACAAAGAAGTTCAATACTAGGGGATATACCAAGGCCAGGGGCCAATCGTCAAACAGACCATCAGTGACTCATATGTAATTGGATGTTGATGTGGAAGAAAGTTAAAACATGTCCCCAAGAGCCAAAATACAATCTTGAATATATCCCACCTGAATTTGGAGGCAATCTGAAGAACAGTTTTGATGCACTGATCACTAATGACAGAAGACTTGACAAGGTATAGGATGATATTAGGAACATCATACATTAAGAAATCAAAAGTCATTAAAAATACAGAGAGAAATAAAAAAGTAAAATAGATGTCAAGATGTCAGTGGATCCTAGAGTAACTAAGGCAAATGGAAGAAATAATGAAGTTAAAGTGCTGAACAAAACATTTCAAAGGACAAGGTAAGAAGACAAAGTTATGTATTATCATGAATTCGGCAATGATATAGAGTTTGAAAATGAAAAAAAAATGTTCAGCATATCTTAAACTGAAAGAGCTGAAGGAAAAAAATTAAGTCTTGAGTTGCAGCACTGAACACTTGAGTTGCAACACTATGGCCAAAATATTTATTGAGGAAGCAAAAGAAGAAGATGTAAGAAATCCAGAGTCACTGTACCAAAAAGAACTAGTCAGCATGCAACCACTTTAAGAGGTAGCATATGAACAAGAACTAATGGTACTGAAGGAAGAAGTTCAAGGTGCATTGAAAGCATTAGCCATTGACAAGGCATTAGCGATTGATGGAGTTTCAATAACTGATAAAGCACTGGCAGTACACAGTGGTCTATCAAGAATTTTGGAAGACGGTTGCCTGTCCTACTCAATGCATCTTATTTATGATGCTGGAGAATAATGAATGTGCCATACACTGCTGACAGAACTAGGAAACAGTCTTGGAAACAGTACACCTAGAATTCTCCTAGAGTCAAAGATGGGGAAGTCTTTGTCTCATGTACTTTGGACATGTTATAAGCTTAGATCCTGTCTCAAGAAAAGGACATCGGGCTGAACCCCGGTGATGTAGTGGTTGTGGGCAGGACTGCGGCCCACTGGGATGGAGGTTCAATTCCAGCTCATAGGAGCAAAGTCTGAGCCTCCTACTCCCACCACCAGAGGGCAGTGATGCCAAATAAAAGAAAAGAAAAGGACATCATACTTAATAAAGTAAAGGAGCAGTGAAAAAAAGGAAAATATTCAACAAGATGGATTGACACAGTGACTGCAGGATTGAAGCATTGACCTCAAACATTTAAAAAAACAGTGAGAATGGTAGAAAAACAGGCCATGTTTCCATTTGTTATATAAAGTATGCTATGAGTGGGAACTGGCAGGTATTGTCTAATAAGAACAAATTATGATTTTTATAACTTAAATTTTAATTTTGCAATGCTGTATTTAATTGTAATAATGAAACCCATTCACTGATGTGGAGTCAATTCTGATTCATATCAACCAGCTAGAACAGAGTAGAATTGTACCATAGGGTTTCTGAGGTTGTAAATCTTTACAGGAGCAGCCAGCTTTGTTTCTCCTGTGGAAGAACAATGGGTTTGAAGTGTTAACTTTGTGTTAGCATCCCAACACTTAATATCCATTGTAAAACTAAGGCTTAAATAAAATAAGTAAAATAATAAGTTCATTTAATTTAGATAGGAAATCACCAAAATTACACTAATTCTATTTCTAGATCATGCATGTGTGCATATTTTATTCACATAAGAACAATAGGAAAATTACACATACCAAAATCAACTTTTACTCAAATGCTTGATTGCACACATATAGCTAGTTGTCAATAAAAATAAATAATCCCCACCACATTCTTACTTTACACAATTATTTTGTCTCTCTTATACATTGGGGGTCTCCAATTTTTTTATCCTCTTGGAGTATCATATCTATAGGCAAATGGGTGGCAAAGACATTGGTTATGCATATTGCATGTACCTTTTTGCTCATACATATATGTTCTTTTATTCCAACAGACTTTACTTAAAAACACAAGTTCACATTTTTTAATTAGTAGTTGAAAACAATGCAAATTCTTTGACTTTTCCCCCTCTTTCTTTGTTACCCTTTTTTTCTTAAATGTTATAGATTCTAACATAGCAAGATCAGTTCCACACCTGAAGGATGAGGAGGGGACAAAGTCTAGAAGGACCCACCATTTTCAATCTTATTAGTAAGTCTGTTCTTTTATAACTTTGACTTTTGTTCCACATTTTTTAGCCACACTATGTGTAACTTTCTACTGTGATTCATTTTAGAACAGTTGGTGGTGGCAGTCGGATACTATCTAGGTCTTCTGGTCTCATGAATGTCAATACTGATGTTCACATATTCTAATAGTCTGATCATTGGAGTATTGTTTCCAATGTCTTTTGAGTTTTTTTCACATCTTCTTTCCTTTGAATGAGGAAAGACAAAGATTTGCATCTTAAAAACTGTCTCATTAGCTTTAAAGGTTGTAAATCCTCATTAACAAAGTGGGATGTACATATAACATTGTCTTTTTGAACTATCTCAGGCCAGTTGATCTACCTCTCCCCTGAGTCTATGATTCTAATCCCTGGTGCTTTGTATGTTTGTGTCTAAGAAGTTATCATGTCCAACCTTATGTTAATTCCACCATGTTCATGGATATGTTTACATTAAAGGTAAGTTGTTTTTACGGCTAGGTACCGTCCAATCAGTTCCAGTTCATAGTGACTTTATGCAAAACAGAACAAAGCAATCACCTGCCCTGCCTCATCCTCTCAATTGTTTGAGTGCATTGCTGCACTGTGGCATCAATTCATGCCCTCACGGGGCTTCCCCTTTTTCCTCTCCCTCTACTTTTCCAAATAGTATGTCCTTCTCCAAAGACTGGTATCTCCTTACAATATGTACCAAGTATGTAAGATGAACTCTCACCGACCTTGTATCTAAGAAGCGCTTTGGCCTAACTTCTTCCAACATAGAAGCAGTCCATGCTATTTTCAGTATTGTCTCCAGCAACACAATTCAAATGCGTCAATTGTTATTCTGTCTTCTTTAGCCAATGTTCATTTTCCACAAATAGATTAGAAAATCAAAACTTCATGACTTCAATCAGATGTCCCTTAATCCTCAAGGTAACACTCTTCTTTTTCAATACTCCAAAGTGATTTATACTGCAGGTTTACATAATGCAATGCATTTTTTTTCATTTTTTGATTGCTGCTTCCATGAGCATTACTTGCAGATGAAAGAAAAATAAGATCCTTGACAACTTCAATGTATCATTATGTTCCTTATTGACTCAATTATGAGGATTTGGGTCTTTTTTTACATTGAGTTTTACTCCATGCTAAAGACTACAATTCTCTATCTTCATCAGCAAGTATGTGAAGTCCTCCTCATTTTAAACAGGTAAAGTTGGGTAATTTACATGTGGCAGGTTGTTAGTGAGCCTTTCTTCAAAATGTGTGCCCCATATAATACAGTTTCTTTGACAATTTACTCAACATCCCAACTGAATAAATATAGTAAGAGTATGTAACCCTGGTGCACTCTTTCTTGACTGTAAACCACTTAGTATGCCTTTGATCTATTCTCACAACTGCTTCTTTTTCCATGTCCGAGTCCCACATGAACATTATGAAGTGTTCTGGAATTCCCATTCTTCCAAAAGTTATCCAGAGTTTAGGATGATCCACAGTCAAATGTTGGCATAGTCAATAATACACAAGTAATCATCTTCCTGGTACTTTCTGAATTCATCCAAGACATCTGCAATATCTCTATTTCTCTTTACCCTTGTCCTCTTCTGAATCTAGCCTGAACAACTGACAGCTTCCTATCAATGTACTGCTGAAACCATTTGTGAATGATCATCAGTAAAATTTACTTGCATGTGATAACAATATGATTGTTTACATCCTGACTGAGAAGCCTTGGAGTGAAAGGCCCTCCAGCATTGGAATCATTGACATTCAACGATGTGGCAGTAAGGTTCACGTTGGAGGAATGGCAGCTCCTGAACCCCACTCAGAAGACCCTACATAAGGATGTGATGTTGGAGAACTATCACAACCTGGTTTCCATTGGAATCCAGAAAGATGACGATCCTTTGCTTCAACTCTTGCAATGTGAAAGATGCATGAACAGAAGTGGAAAGTGCTATAAACTTAATACATGGGAAATAATTGTTTCTCAGCATGAAAATAATTTTCCTCCACATGCAACTTATGCGATGTTGAGATTGAGTGAAAAAATATAAAATCAGATTTAACCATTCTGAAATTAAATCAGAATGGAAGCAATAAAATTAAGACGCCAGCTGTTCTCAATGAAAGTGAGGAAATTTTTCTCCACATTCAACAAGATCAATTTTGTACTGAAATGAAATTCCCTGAGTGTGAACAATCCATGCTCAAGAAGTCACAGTGCATTCAGAATCAAGAATCTGATGACACTGAGAAAACACACACAAATGATAAATGTAGGACAATCTTCTTCAAGGAGTCTTTGCTTAATGAGCAGCACGAAATCATTGATATACTAGACACGACCTATAAATGCAGTCAGTGTGGACAAAAATTCAATAAAGTCTTCAAACTAAATGAACATTATTAAAAAGTTCATGAGGGACAAAAGCTATATAAAGCCTTGGAAATTAGCAAAACATATCACAGTAAATCATACCTAAAGGGATATCAGAAATCTCCTGTGGCAGGGATGCTTCAGGTTTGCAGTGAATGTAGAAAACCCTTCTCCAGGAAGAGTGTCCTCATTCGTCATCAGCAAACTCATACTTGAGAGAAACCCCATGTTCGTGGTGAATGTAGAAAAGCCTTCATCAGAAAGACTTCACTCACTCGTCATCAACGAACTCATACTGGAGAGAAACCCTATGTATGTGGTGAATGTGGCAAAGGCTTCATTCAGAAAGGAAATCTCAAAAGTCATCTACTAACTCATACTGGAGAGAAACACCTTGTATGTGGTGAATGTGGAGAAACTTTCATCAGGAAGACTTCTTTCACTTGTCATCAGCGAACTCATACTGGAGAGAAACCCCATGTATGTGGTGAATGTGGAAAAGGCTTCATCAAGAAGACTTCTTTCACTCTTCATCAGAGAACTCATACTGGAGAGAAACCCCACGTATGTGGTGAATGTGGAAAAGCCTTGATAAGGAAGACTTCACTCACTCATCATCAACGCACTCATACTGGAGGGAGACCCCCATGTATGTGGTGAATGTAAAAAAACCTTCATAAGTAAGACTTCACTCACTCGTCATCAATGAACTCATACTGGAGAGAAACCCTATGTATGTGGTGAATGTGGCAAAGGCTTCAATCAGAAAATACATCTCAAATCTCACCTACGAATTCATACTGAAAAGAAACCCTGAGAATATGGGACAGCCTTGACCGTGAAGACTACTCTCACTTATCATCAGTGAACTCATACGTGAGAAAAAGACTGTTGAAAAGGTTTCATAGGAAAGAATGCTTGCACTTGTCGGCAAAATCATACTGGATTGAAACCCATGTATGTGGTGAATGTCCAAAGGCTACACTCAGAAAGAACATTTCAAAACTCACCTAAAAATTCATATTGGAGAGAGACTCTATTTATGTGAGAAGTCTGGAAAAACCTTTATTTCTAAGACTTATCTTACCTATCATCAGGGAATTCATACTGAACAGAAACCCTATATATGTGATTAATGTGGAAAAGTCTTCATCACAAAGACTTCTCTCACTTATCATCAACGAACTCAACCCTATACATGTGATAAATCTGGAAAAGCCTTCAACAGGAAGAGTTCTCTCACTCATCATCAATGAACTCATTCTGGAGAGAAACCCCCATGTATGTGGTGAATGTGACAAAGGCTTCATTCAGAAAGGAAATCTCAAAAGTCATCTACTAACTCATACTGGAGAGAAACATCTTGTATGTGGTGAATGTGATAAAGCCTTCATTTGGAAGACTACTCTCATTCTTCATCAGAGAACTCATACTGTAGAGAAGCACCATCTATGTGGTGAATGTGGCAAAAGCTTCATTCAGAAAGGAAATCTCAAAGCTCATCTACAAATTCATATTGGAGAGAAAATCCACGTATGTGCTTAATGTGGCAAAGGCTTCATTCAGAAAGGAAATCTCAAGTCTCGCCTATGATTTCATGCATGAGAAAACCCGTATGTATGTTGTGAGTATGGTAAATCTTCAGCCAGATATCACACTTTGCAATACATCAGGTTTCACATAGAAGTTAATCCTCTTGTATGTGGTGACTGTTACAAAGCCTTTTCCATGAAGAATAAGCTCATTGTTAATCAGCAAAGTCATATTGGAAAGAGACCCCCTGAACATATTCAACGTGTCAAAGTCTATTCAGAAAGCAAAGCTCAAAACATATACAGATTCTTACTGTAGAAAAACCTTTGTGATAAATGTGGTAAAACTTTCATCCAGAAGTGATGCCTTACAGCACATCAGAGATTTCACAAAAGAAGACTTTAGAATGAAATAAATGTGGAAAATCTTATATGTTGAAGTCAGGTCTCATTAAACATGAGAAAATTCCGAATAAGATAATCTTTCATTGGAGTTATTGTAACAAAGCTTTAAAAACAAAGAGGTGCTTGAGTTTGGTCTGGGCCACGTGTATGAAGAGATGATTATGACTCACAACATGAGGACCCATGTTGTACATTGCTGTCCCTTGGCCCACCCTTGTAGAGAGAGATGGCCCTCCTTTGTGGAGAAAGGACCTTCCAGACTTCCACAATTTACATCGGCACATCATTGCTTTTTCAGATTTCAATGCCCAAAAGAGCTAAAATGGTGTTTCTGAATCATAGGTATACCAAGCAGTAGCATGCCCACCTAGATGCCAGCTGTGCCTGTCCCATCTGCATGCTCTTTGTTACCTCCCTGGAGACATCACTAAAGTATCATAAAATAAGAATAAGGAAAGTAGAAGATAAATGGGAGAAATTAGTCCAGAAAAATGAACGATCCACAGTGAAACCCATCCTCCACTACCCTGAGACCCGAGGATCTACATGGTGCTCAGTTTCCACTGCTAGTTACTCTGAAAGGGATCAAAAAAGAGGGTACTAAGTAGAGCTGGACAATAAAGTGGAACAAAACCCAAAGTTGTAAAATAGATCAGACTTATTGGTCTGATGGAGACTTGCAATCCATGATTTATGATCTTTAGCTTCTCTCCACTCTTGGATCTCCTCTGACTCAACTTTCAACCCAACAATATACAGGCTTGGAGGGAAAGAGTAGCATGTGAGAAAAATACACTCCTCAGAAAAATCAACTGGGCCAAAAAAATAACAGTATTTTTTTTCATGGATCAAAACTTTTAAAAACAAGAAGAAACAGGAAGGGCAGAAGAGGGAAGGGTGTTGCTCTACCTTGGGAATTGCAATCCATATGGAAATTGTTCAATGGAAAACCAGTGTATTCTGTAAAGTTTTAGATCATTAAATTAAAAAAAGTTAAAAACATGAAAAGCTCATGTCTCATCAAAACAATTTCATTTAGGATAGTCACAACACAGCTGTAATAAATTTGGGTAGCAAATTTTTACCTGTGTTAGAAAGTTTTCTTGACACACAGTCAAAATTGAAAAGTCTTCAATTCAGTCAACATAGGAAAGCTGTCTATGGGAAGTCATGTGACACCACATACTAGAGATCTTATGCAGAAGGAAAGTTCTGCCAATATAGTGACTTTGCAAATACCCTCTTTGGTTTCTATCAGTGTGTCAGAAAACAATATTAAAACATCAACCAATGCAGTTCTGAATGGCTGTACCTTATCCTAAAGGGAGTTATATGACAACAGAGGATTTGTCCAGATGAGAAATCCTATGAATACAGAGAATGTGGCACTGTGTATGCATTAAGTGACTGGCAATGACTCCAGGTATACAATTACATTTTTTAAATCTTCTGCAATGCCCATAGGATAAATGTATGGACTATTCGGACAGAAGGACTAAACAAAATATGTGCCACACTGTATGACTGCATTGTAAATACTGTGGGAAATCATGAATACAGAGACTGGGAAAGCATGATAGACTAATCTTTGTGCATATGTACATTGATATTAAGAGCAATATCTTATTTTCCATTTGATCTCTTTTTTAAATCCTTTAAAAAAGGCCTCATACATATGTCTATTTTGACCATGTTAACTGTGTTAGCCGGAGCAATGCGGTGACCATAGAGCAGGAATGTGAACGGACTTGCTATCCTACAGAAGTTTGGGGAGGTTGAGAAGCACTGTTCTACAAGATCTGTCACATGAATACTTTGGGAGACTATACAATCAAAGCCACAAGGGAAACTGTATCCAAGAGTTTTACTGAAGGAAAAGCAGCTCTCCTTGTTTCACACACAGGCGCACAGTACTCCAGTGTCCTCAGAAATCCATCCCCTCTTTGGTCCTGACTCACAGAGAATGGCTGAGGATGGCAGCATGCCTTACGCAAGCTAAATTTTTGAGACCCACATGACTGCTATCATGAGAAATTTTGACTTGAGGATACCATTGTGCTATTGCTGGTCTCTCCAGGTTGAACAAATTCCGGGGAATCTTAACCACCCTATGCTTCTCATACCTGAAAGAATCTTTAATGTCAACCGAATAATAATCCTCTCATTTTAAGTTCAATGGAATAGTTCTGTTCCTTTTGTAATAGTGTTGTAGGGGCCTGCTAAATTGCGGTAACCCTGAGATACTGCTGAGCTATTTGGTCTTTCACATTTCCTGCTAGGTGACACAATGTCCCCATCTGAGGCGGAGTCTCAAGTAAAGAGATGTTATTTCTTTTAAGATGTACAATTAGGGGTGAGCCCCAGTGACATAGTGGTTGTGTGCAGTACTGTGGCCCACAGGGTTGGTGGTTCAAATAGAGCAGCAGCTCTCCAGGAACAAGGCTGGGCCTCCTCCCACCAGGGGTCAGTGATGCCCACAAAAAAAGATGTACAATTGGCAAGTGTTAAACAGCATATTAGCATTAACAAGTCATGTTACAACATCTGGCATTTCATATTAAACGATTAAATAATCTGAAAAAAACAAACAATACGATTGTTCTCTAATTTGAGCATGCTTTTGGTATGAGCACTAATATGGAGTTCCTTCAGTACAAGAAACTGGCACATTTCCTGGCAAGTAAGTGCTTTTAATATTTCATAGGCTTGTTGAAACATTTCATATGGTATTCTATTAATTCCTAGAACCTTTTTCATGGCCAATAATTTCAGTGCAGATTGTTTTTCTTCCTTCAGGAGCATCGCTTTTTGTTCCTATGCTGCCTTTGGAAATGATGCAATATCAACTAATTATTTTTGTTACAGTGACTGTGTATCTCCACTTCTTTTGCTACTTATTGCATCATTCAGCATTTTGTTCATAGAATCTTTCAATATTGTACTTTGAAGCTTGGATTACTTATTGAGTTCTATTAGTTTAAGATATGCTGAGTTTGTCCTTCCTTTTTGGTTTCTGATGCTACATTTTTGCAAAATCCATGATAGTATTTTGTCTTCTCAAGTAGCCATTTGAAATTTTCTATTCAGCTTTTTGACTTCAACATTTCTCCCATTTACGTTATATACTCTATGTTTAAGAAGAATGTCACAATCTTTTTAGTCAACTACTCTGACCTCCCCTTTCCCCTCCTGATGACTTTTTTACTTTCTTCAAGAATGATACAAGGGGGTACTTACAAAAAATGTGGAAAAAAACTCTACTGAGCATTGTTTTCATTGTATGCATTTTTTCCCCAATAGGAGAACATGCAGTCACTCACTCTGAGTTAGTCCATCCAGTGGCATTGTCTGAAGAAGGTTTGTCATGTCAGAGTGGAGTTTTTCATAAAAACAATTTTTTTTGAACCTCATATTTTGTGATAGCGAATTTAATAGAACAGCATGCAGCTGAGAAATTTTGTTTCCTGCTTGGGAGAATGCTGCAGAAACTATTAAGATTTTGAACACAGCTTACAAGGACAGCACTATGGGAAAAAAATCAAGTGCATGAGTGATTTGAAAACAGGTGAAAGGTTAATTGATGACAAACCTCATTCTGGACATCCATCAACTTCCCAAAGAGACAAAAATTTTGACTCATAGTGCATTTGGAGTTCATTCTACCAGGTCAGACTGTTCATCAAGCTTTCTATTGAGAGGTTCTGAAAATGTTGCATACTAGTATGCAACACTACAATCTAATGATTATATGCCTTGGTGAGTTCTTCCTGGAATTTAGTCTAATTGGTGTCTTCTCTGTTTCTTGTATGAATGACTGATTCTCATTCACTAAGGTAAGGAAGCTTGCTTCCAGATATTCCCTTGCTAATGTAGCTTTCAAATTCTTTGTTATATCCTGTTTTAGTAGACCAATTATTTGAATAGTGTTCCTCTTCATAGTATCTGTCATTGGCCTCGGAATTTCTTCCACCTCTTTTATTATGGTATTTGACTGTCTCTCTAGTTGACTGACATCTGCCTAGTTGTCTTTGAGATCACTTCTATGGTCTGACTCCTCTAGTCTGTTCCTAAGATTGGTGTGATCTTGTGTGCAGCTTCTGTTATCTCATCCTTTAACTCTTGTATTATTTCTCTTTGGTGTATGGACTTCATTCTGTATCATGGACTTCCTCTCCTCTATCATTGTGTTCTTATTCTGTGTTGCTTCCTATTGTGTTTTTTTCTTTCTAGAATTTTTGTTGTTGTTGAGAGTGTTGCAGTATGCTATTGCTTATGCAACAATTTCAAAGAGGTGGGTGCCATGTTTCTGGTTGAACAGGTGGCCCTGAGCTCTTTCTCTGTGTTACAGGTAAGGGTGTTTTTGAGGACTACCTTTGGCCTACTACGGTGGTGGGTAGGAGTACTGTGAGCCAATTTAGTAGCCAACAGTGATTATGAGACTCAGAGACTTGAGTGAGGCCAGAGATTAGATGTATTCACTGGACTGCATTGGTCCAGGCTGTTAGGCCATGATTTGCAGCCTTTTTTTTTTTAAAGGCACCTAATAGAAGACAACAGTGATGAAAGCCTTCATTGCCATGGGAGGGGGTGCTAAGCAAAGGCAGGAAGAACCCCTCTTCCACTGGTGTGGTACCTAAAGAAAACCTCCAGAGGGTAGAGGTGTCAGGCACAGCTATTGCTGCTGGGGCGGGAAGCACTGCACAGACATGGGTCAGGCTACTACAGCAGTGGGTAGTGGGAGGGGAGGAGCTCTGTGTGCAAAGAGAAGGCTAAGGGGGAGCAATTGGCAGAGGTGGCCTCACTGGGGTCTGAGGTAGTCTGGCAGTGTGAGCTGGGGAGCCACAGGGCCCGGGTTGCTTATTCCCTGGGTTCTGGAGCAAGGCTAGATGTCCGGGAAGGATGCTTTCTGGATAAAGGATACACTCTCTTTTGCTCCTTGTGCACTGGAAAATCTGGGGGAAGCGCTGAGCCATGCTGTCAGAGAAGTGAAAGACTGCACCCCACAGGCTCTATGGACACAGCTGCCGCAAGGGTAGAGGAGTTTGAGGATCAGAGGCCCCCACAGCCTCAGGTGATTAAACTTGCTGAAGATAGACTACAATTCAGTTCCTGGGATGCTGCAATGTGGAGAGAGGTGCACCATGGGAGAAAG
Organism: Nesogale talazaci; assembly: GCA_004026705.1. Taxonomy (NCBI): domain Eukaryota; kingdom Metazoa; phylum Chordata; class Mammalia; order Afrosoricida; family Tenrecidae; genus Nesogale; species Nesogale talazaci. The sequence continues at coordinate 68,944 of PVJH01007474.1, read as the reverse complement.
GAATATCTCCTCTTGGGGAAACATCTGTTGTGTGGGCGTGTAGCCATAGCTGTACAGGTCTTGACAGGGCAGCCATCCAACTCGTGACATGGAAACCAGGCCAGGGGAGGGGTCTGGGGTGGGGCTGCATTCAGTTGGTGGTGATGATCACGACAGTGATGGCATGGGGGAGGAACTTGGCCAGCACGGGCCAGGAAATCCCAGCATTCAGGTCACAGATTTCTGGGGGCTTTGTCACAAAGCAGATGTGAGGAAGGCTCACCTCCTGGACAAAGAAAGCATTCAGGGTTACCATGGGTGTCTTTTCACTTACCAGAATCCTCTCAATAGTTCTCCTGGACTTGAGACTCACTGTTCACCATGGAGCTCCCAGTATGTGCTACTTATCTGAGTACTTTCTTGCCTCTTCCATATTAATTTTTGTTTCAGCATATCTTACCCCATACAAAAAAATATCCATTGACCTACAATTCTGTCATTTACTCCCCTAGAGTAAGATTATTGTCCTTGCTGTCAGCTCCCCCTTCACACACCTACCCTCTCTCTTCCCGAATCCTGAAGGTGTCATTATTCCTGTTACTGTTTCTGAAGAATTTTCTATCTTGGCTTAAATACCTAGAGTGATCATAATTATACAAATGAACCTGCATCTCTTAATGAGATTTATGAGATAAAACATAAACTATAATAGTCAGAGAAGATTGTATTAAAGAACTAGAGGATAGTAATATAATTCATCAGTACCATTAACGCACATTGGATTTTATCATTCTGTAGAAGTTGTGTAATCTGTGACAATTACAGATTGTGAGAGAGGATTGTGAGTGAATGGGTGGAGTCTGACCTGTCAATCAATATATAAACAATGAGGTCTCTGTGTGGGCTTGACCTTTTCCTGAGAATTCTGGGAATTCCAGTATTTCCTTCCTGGAAGCAGGACACTCTCCTTCTGCTCACTTCCTGCAGAGACACCTCTGAGGAGAAGCCACATGGACGAACCCTGATGCAACCAGACCTCTGACACCAGAGAAGCCATATAGAGACCCCTGCCAGCACAAAGATGCTTACACCACCACTGGATCAAAAGACTTTCTACCCACTGGTTTGTGATCATCCTGTCTTCGGCGTCATCGCATGTGTTTTGGAAGTCTGAAGAGGGCTTTATAGGTTGGTATCAGTCATATGGGCTAATATCAGACTTATGGGCTTGGACTAGACTGGGTTGGGATATTTTCTTATTGTATAATTACCCTTTATATAAAACTCTCACTTATGCACATATAAACTTCTATGAATTTGTTTCTCTAGTCTACCTGGATTAATACAATCCCTTTCATGTGGCCCTTCTTAGAGGGATGACCCAATTAACTTGAAGGTGAGTTTTGGAGCTCCACCACATTCCTACCGTTTCACATAGATTTGGTTGCTTGGTTTTGAATTCTGCTACCACCTCATGATCACACAAGCTGGTGTAGCTTTGTAGCTTCCCTAAGAGGTGGCTATTTGTTTAACTTCAAGCCTTTAAGATACCAGACACTATGACTTTTAGTAGCCAGGCACCATCCATTCTCTTTGGTACATTTGCTTATGCATCTATCTTCAGAAATTATATCACAAATGTGATTATCATACAATGTTACATTATGAGAGCAAACAGTTCTTGTACAGAGGTTAGATATAAGTGGAGGCATAAAGTCTATCTGCTTCCTTGTTTTTTAACATATGTATATATCTATACCTAAGGTATATACCTATACCTAAGATAATTGTACCTATCTTTATATACTTATATATTTATATGTATAAATACTTGTGTTTATACTTACATGTATATTTTTACTTTCTTCCTCTTTCTTCTTTTTCTTTTTTTACATTGTAAACGTTTTTTACATTTTATTTTATAAATTTTATTTAATTTTTATAATCTTTATTTAAGGAATTTTACATATCTTTCATTTGACATCCATCAGTTACTATTAATTCCTCAAAATCTTGCAAAACTTCATCCTCAAGATATTCCTGGTTAAACTTTGACCCATGTTTTTATAAAATCATGAATACAATCTTGCAGCTCCACAGGAGATAATAGCACTATTGAGTGACTATCTTTTTCTTCCCCCCCCCTCCTGCCCCAGTATCATGTTTACTTATCATTCAACTCTCATTAATTCCTCTTGGATGCATTTCAATTGATTAAACATGACCAGGAAAGCTACAGCATGATCATCAATTTTAGAACCCTTGCTATTCCCCTGTCTCTGTCATTATTGACTCACCACTCACTTCCCCTTGTTTCCTCCCCTCCAATGCTATCCCTTGTTCCTCCTCACCAACTGACATAAGCATTAGTCCAGTCCCTGTCTACCTGATATTGTTTTTCCTGTCTATTTTGTATATATCAATGAGAGAGAGAGAGATCATACAAATTGTTCCAATCTAACTGACAGCCTAACCCAGAGTAGATGAACATCTCTATGTCAAAATGATAGCATGACTTGTTAAAATCTATCCGTCCAATTCCCATTCCTTTCAGGGTTCCATATCCCAGATCCTACATACATAACACAACTTATACCTTATTAGGCCTCAGTATTTTTATCCAAATAGTTGGCATCCTACAATTCCCCTTTGTTTTACCTTCAGTCAGGAAAGGGCCTTCCCCCTGCCCCAGCCCAACCTTTAAGCTGTCAATATGTCCCCTTTGTGGGTATTCCTCACCATTTCAGATGAAATGTCAAGCCCTTCCCCCTAGTTAGAAGTCTGTAATTGGGATTCATCAGGGAATTCATTGGGGTTTCTTTGTTCCTATTGCTTGTCTTTTGCATTCCCCTCTTGGTCTGTAATCCAGGAGTCCTCAAACTACAGCCCACTGGTCACATGCGGTCCACAAGGACATTTATCCATCCTGCCGAGTGTTTTTGCCACTGCAGCCTCTCCTACTTAGCAGCCAACTCATCCCACGCCCACAGTGAATTTCTTCACAGTTGGGTTTTTCTAACTATAGACAGGCCCTCCAATGGTCTGACGGATGGTGATATGGCCCTTTGTTTAAAAAGTTTGAGGATCCCTGCCACTCTCCCTGAACTGTATTTTCAGGACAGTCCTCTGCAGCACCATCATGTAGTGAGTGGATGACATGTCTCAGGCTGAAGCCAACCCTCCAGTCCTCTCTGTGAATGAGCTGTTCTGAGCAGGAACATCAACTTCAGGGATTGGCACACCGGGATGAGGTCTGTTCTCTCCCTCCCTTTCCTGTGGAGACATAAATAATACTATTTCCTTGAGAAGATTAGTTCCATGACACCACCACCCCTACCATTGTCATTTTTTTTCTTCCCCCACCTCTCTATAGTCCTTAAAGGCATGTGAGAGTGGGGGGGAACGATGTCTTTAAATATAGGTGTTATCAATGTCTCTTTTTTTTTACAATGAATTTGCATCATTGGATTTGGTGTGACACATGACAAAGGATCTGGTCCTTAGCCCAGAAATTATGTGTAAGGTGCACTTTTTGTGTACACGCATTCAGCTGTGTGAACTCACCTCAGTGGACGCATCTGTGAACTAACCTCAGTGGACTCATCTTGTACTTAACCTTTTGTGCTTGGCTAACTTTTCTCAGCATGATATCTCCGAACTCTTTTCACTAGTTGAGGTGTTCCATCATTTCATCACTATTTTTTATGATTGTATTCAGTTGTGTGTATATACCAGAGTTTTGTTTTGTTTTTCATACCAGAGGTTTTTTTTTTTAATCCATTTGTCTATTGAAGGAAATTTAGGCTGTTTCCAATTTTTGTGATTGTGAACTGCACTGCGATGAACATTGGAGAGCAGATATGTGAATCTGGTCTATTTCTTAGTTCCTTTGGAAATACACTCAGTAGTGGAATTGTTTGGTCATAAGGTAACACAATTTCCATCTGTTTTAGGTATCACCAAATCACTTTCCATAATGGCAGTATGTATGTAGAAAAGCACCAGCAGTGAATGAGAGTTTCTATCTCACTACACCCCTTCCAACATTTGTGCATTCTGGTTTTCTGAATTGGGCTATTTTTGTGACTCTAGAAGCTTTATTATGGTTGTATTTATTTTCATTTTTCAAATGACTAGTGATTGGAAATACTTTGTTATATGTTTATTGGTCATTCAATTTTCTTCTTTTGTGAATCTTCTGTTCAAGTCTATTGCCCACCTGCTCAGTGGCCTATTTTTTTTTTCGTGTTATGAGCTTTAAGATTCAGTAGATTTTAGTAATAAACTCTTCGTCTAATATGTCATTAGTAATCCTCTTTTCCCAGTCTGCAAGCTCTCTTATTACTCTGTGAATGAAGTCTTTCAATGTACATAAGTGAAATATCTTTAGTTTGTCCCACTTACCTATTTTACCTTCCTCTGAGAGTCCGTGCATTCCCTGTGTTAAGGTTCTTAGTTTTATTCCAATTTTCTCATTGATGATACTGATAGTTTTGGATTTTACCTCAGTGTCTGTGAGCCACCCTGATTTTTTTCTGTTTATGGAGTGAGGTAAGTGGCTTGCATCATTCTACTGTAGGTTGATATCCAGCACCATTTTTTTAATAAGGGCATCTGCTTCATATTTGATATTTTGGGGAACCATACCAAATATCTGTTTTCTCTATGGTGCTGTTGTTATATCTGGTTTTTCTATTCTTATCTTTTGGGTTGAGTATCTATCATTATGCCAGTACCATGCTATTCGACAACTGTGACTGTATAATGACTTTTAATATTTGGTAGTGTGAGCATTTCAAATTTATTCTTTTTTTTAGTTCTTTGCCAACTCTGGGCTTCTTTACTTTCTATATGAAGTTGATAGCCAATTTTTCCATTTCTTTGAAGAGAGATACTAGAGTTTGATTGAGATTGCATTGAACTTATATAGTGCTTTAGGCAGGATTGACTTTTTAAAAAATATTGTCCCTTCCAATCCACAAGAATTGGATATTCTTTCGGTTGTGAAAGTCCCTTTTGGTTTCTTGTGATAATGTTTTATCATTTTCCTTAGTCAGATCTTTTTTATTGTTGTTAATTATATCCATCAATATTTCCATTTATGCTTGGACACTGGGAAATTTTATTACTTTCTTGGTCTCCTTTTCTGTTTTCTCTTCAGTTATATACAGCAAGCCAATTGACTTCTGCTTGCTGATCATGTGTCCTGCCAATCTACCATGGCCCTACACTTCTTTCAGCAATCCTATTGTGGAGTCTTGGGTGTTCCCAATATATAAAATCATATCATCTGCAAATAATGATAATTTTCCTTCTCGGTATCCCACACATGTACCTTTTATATGCTTTCTTTTCCTTATATTAATTACTAGGACTTCCAGGATGATGTTAACTAAAAGTGGAAACAAAAGCTAACCTTGTCCTATCCCTTTTTCAGAGGGAACATTTTCATCTTTTCTCCATTGATGTTAATGTTAGCTGTTTGTTTTTCATATATAGTTTGTATTATATTGAAGTAATTTCCTTCCAATCCTATCTTCTTGAATATCTTAATTGGGAATCGGCATTGGATGTTGTCCAAAGTTTTGTGTGTGTGTGTGACTATTGATATTATCAGGTAGTTCCTATCATTTTTCTTGTGGATGTCATATATACAGTTGAAAGCTTTTCAGAGTTGAATCATCCCTGCATCCCTGGTATGAATCCTATTTAGTCATGATGGATTGTTTGCTAACCGTTTGTATTTTCCTGGTGAAGATTCTGTTAAAGATTTTTGCCTCAATGTTCATTAAAGGTATCAGCCTGTAGTTCTCTATTCTTGTGGATTCTTTGCCCAGTTTGTGTATCAGTGTTATACTAGCTTCATAGAATATGTTTTGAAGTTTATCGTTCTTTTCTTTGTGCTGGAAAAATTTGTGAAGAATTCTTTTCAGCTCTTCCCTGAATGTTTAGTAGAATTCTCCAGTGAAGATATCTGAAGATATCTTTTTTTTTAGTTGGAAGTTCCATGGTAACCTTCTCTATTTTTTATTTTGCTATGAGTCTATTCAGGTTCTTGATGTCTATATGAGATAGTCTGGAGAGGATTAGTTTTGGTGACATTTGTCTCTGCCTTCCAAGTTATAGTATTAATTGGAGTGCAGTGCTTCATAGTACTGTATAATTTCATTAAGATCCATTGTAATTTGTTTCTGTTTCATCTTTAATCCTAGATACTGATATCTGCTCCTTCCTATCCTTTGTTAGGCTTGCCAATCATTGTTGATTTTGTCAATCCTTTCAAATAACCAGCTTTTTTCTGAATAGATTTTTGTTCAAAGTATTATGTTGGGTTTTGTTTTTCCACTCATTTATCTTCACTTATTTTTATCATTTGTTAATGTTTATTTTTAGAGGAGTTACTCTGTTAACTCTGTTCCAACTGCTGAAGATTTTGTGATAGTGTATTAAACATAAATCTCTCTTCCTTCTTCATATAAATATTTTTCAGTATCAAACATCCACTAATAGCTGCATGCTGCATCCCACGAGTTTTGGAATATCCTATTCTGTTACTTATTAGTTTCTTGAAATGTCCTACTTTTGTCTCTAGTCTGGACCAATATATACTCATTTTGAAGCAGTAACTTATTTGTCCTCCAAGTACTTGCCCTTTTTATCTTTCTCTTGTTGGTTTTCAAGTTTTGGGGTATCAAAACCCCTCTCCAAACCAGGGTGCTACAGTTCCTCCCAGGCCCAAGACAGAAAGGACACTGTGGTTCACCAGCAACACAGGATAACAAGATACCCACTTCATCACCCACCCTTGCTGACCATGACTGCCCTGCCAATGGTGCATGAGATGGCCATGCAAGCTAGATAATTTCAGCTGTCTCAGGAGTGAATAAACCCCAGCTCAATTCTATAGTGCATAAGGCTTAAGGTATTTCTTAGATTCATTCTTACTAGGCCCCAAAAGACAAAACCCAGTGCTCCTGGACTCCAGAAAAATAATGGCACCAAAGTGCCACCAAAATAGCAGGCAGAAAACAACCCACATTAGCAATCATTACAAGAAATCAAGAAAAACAAAGCACAATACCTGAGAACTTGAACCTAGCAATATACATAGAAGAAGCAGACTTTGAACCTGCACAAAAAGAGCTCTTCAGCATGTTGCTAACAGTCATACCGATTATGAGGGAATCGATACATGGAAAGGATGAAATAATAAAGAGGATAGAGTTCATATTCAAAAAAATACAAGAGTAAGGAAATGTCAATTGTAGATATGCCTCATTTGGGATGTTTGTCAACTTCCTGAATGAAAAGAATTGTCGACTTAACATTCATTCCGCTAGATCAGACTGTTAATCATGCTTCCTGTTTAGAGGTTCTGAACAGATCGTGTAATAGTGTGCTATCAAAAAGGCCTGATTTGTGGTCCATGAGGGACTGGTTTTGCAAGTACAACAATTCACCTGGTCATATAGCCATGTCAATGCTCCAGTTTGCAGCAGAAAACAGCATGCCTATCTTGCCCCACACACCTTACTCACCTGCCCTTGCTCCATGAACCTTCTCTTTGCTTCCAGGAATGAAGAGAAACATGAAAGGACAATGATTAGATTATACACAAGAGGTAAAGAAAAAAAATGAGGGAGTGCTATCAGCCATGCAAACAGATGAGGTTGAAAAATGTTTCCAAGAATGTATTTGAGAAAATTCTGAAGGTGATAAAGTTGTCTTGTAAAATAAAATTCAAATAAGTCCATGTTTCATTTTGGTTACTCCCTTGTATTCAGACATCTCCACCCAGTGTACCCAATGGCACACACATATGCATGTGCACACACACACACACAAATCACATTCTTCTCAAGTACATATGGCACATATTTGAAAATAGACCATATGTTGGGACACAAGTTAGACTTGAGTAAATTCGAACATATTGATGTCACTCAGACTCTCTTTGTGGTCATTATGACCATTACATATTGGATCTGTATGGGAGGGTGGGCAGAGATGATCAGTGCCATATGTAAGGTTGATTCATGGGCTGCAACAGTTCCCTGGGGTGTCACAAAACCCCATTGAAAGTCCCAAACCCCTCACTCAGCCTCTCACTCCCCAAACCAGCAACTCTGTGGAGCTTCCAATGTGGTTCTCCTACCTCAGCTACAAACCATTATTTTTCATTTGGAACTTTCTTCAATGTACTATTCCTTTAGTTTTGCTCCTACAAAAGTAATCTCCAATTAAATGTCTGAAACACTCTCTGCTGGCCTGGAACCAATGGACCATGCCTCCTGACTTAAGTGCCATTATCTAGTCTAGTTCATGAGAGTCCTATATTCCTCAACATTGTGAGCATTGCCTCTAATCAGTCCTACACTATTGACGGTATTGCCATTGAACTTTTGGGTTATGTCATCACTTTTCTCATTTGCACAGCCATGATGAACTAGGTGAATTTATATGTCATCTAAGATCTCCCATAAAACATAATCTTATAATATCTGCTCCATATGAAAGACTCAAATCATTATTCCTGCACCTTAGATATTTACTCTCTTCCTTTACCATCTTCAGGAGCCCAAAGTGGCACAAAAAATTTATACTTGACTACTAATCTAAAGGGCTATGATTCTAACCTACCAGGTGGTAGTATCAGAAAGTCCATGCTATTTGCTTCCATAATATTTATAGCCAAGAAAATCCTATAGAACATTTCTACTCAGTAATTGATAAAGTTACCATGAGCAGTAGATTACATTGGACAGCAATAGGGTTAGTTTTGTGTTTCTATAATCTGCCAGGGTAAATTCAGTTATTTTCATATCCCTCAGTACTGTCCATCTATCTATCCAGGCTTAAAAGAACCAGTCATGTTTATCACATCTTATGTGATCCTCACCAGAGTGCTTAATTCTAACACCACAAGTCAATACATTTTGTGACCCAGTACTTTATTTCATCCTTTTTATGAAGAATTTATATCTAAATCCAAGGAAATTACCTAGCAGCATCTAGTATAAATTAAATGCCTTCAAATGCTTTTTATTATAATATGTTCCTTTCCTTATTAGGCCCATTTCATGACTAAGTTATGCTTGAAAGTCAAACCATCAATGGGACTAGTCTCCTCTAGAGGATGTGGGGAAAGCTCTTGAGACCTCTGCTTGCTGATTTGACAGTAACAAGACAACACAATGTTGTTTTGCAGAGAAAGTACTAACTCTTAAAAAAGGAGGAATGTACAACTCTGAAATATCTGAGTAAGGAAGAATCTTAAGAGTTAACTTTTTAGTGTCATCTATGTGAGAGTCCCCAGTACATAATTCACTGTGCTAGCTTGTTTTTTTGCTTTATTTTGTTTTCTTTTTGATCAGGATACTGAAGAAAGTACAACTCTCCTTTATTGAAAATATAAACATCATTATTTATGGCTTTGCAGGAATCTCTAGGTGGTTCAAAACTCAAAACCAAACTCAATGCTACAAAGTTAATTGTGACACACAGGAATTCTATAGGACAACAATTCTATTGGACAGATTAGGCCTTCCTTGAGGAGTTTTCAAAACTCATAATCTTTATGATCATACAAAGCCTTATCTTTCTCCTGTGAAGCTGCTGATTGTAGCGGCTGGGAGTTTCAAACTGCTGATGTTGCAATTAGCAGGCCAGCACAAAATATACTGCATCACCAGGGTTCATAAATATGTATTCTTTGACAATATCTAATGACTCCTCAAGCTGCTAACTAAAAAAGAATAGGTTAGAGTGTGCCCAGTGGCACCTTAGAAGAAAATCTAGGTAGTCTAATTACAAAAGAAATTTTTTAAATTAATTCTACAAAATGTCATTGTATGCTGAGACACAAGGGTATGTCAAGTGTCAAAATCAACTTACCAACAACTGGTTTGAGGGTTCTGCATTCTATCCTGTATGCCCTTGCTCTTTAGCAGAATCTCTCTTTCACTAGATGATATAGAGGCCTTTTGTAAACTCTGTGAGTCTCCCTGTAATTCTCCCACTGAATAGTTTATCTGTAAGTCTCCAATTTAGCAATAACCAACTCTCGCTTATGTCTTCTATGATTTCTTCCAGGCCATTTCAATGCCTTAATCAATGGAACAGCAAAGGTGCTCCTTCACACTGAGATGTTTTCCTATATCATCACTATGAAATCATGAGCAATTGCTTTGTATGTGGTGTCAGAGATCATCCACATTTCATTTTACAGTTAAAATTGGGCCTTCTTTAACCCCACAGTAAGGGTTTTCCAGTCTTCAAAACCATCTATTTTTCAGACAATTCTTTGTACCAGAAAGATTGCTGAAACTTCACAACAACTTAGGGAAGATGGACATTTGACATGCAAAAGTACAATGGAGAAAACGACTGTGGATACAAAAAAAGAAAAGATGAAGGTAGAGAAAATTCTCAAAGCTGTAAGGCAGGTTTGAATTCTGTAAAAAGAAATGACAGAAGAATGACGATTGTGTGGGAGGGGTCTCCAGCATCCTGTAGGTCTGGATGATCTCAACTTTATCAATGAGAGACGTGTGTTAGTTTGGATAGACTAGAGAAACAGATCCATAGAAACTCACATGTGTATAAAAGAGGGTTTATATAAAGGGTAATTTGCATTAAGACAGTATCTCAACCCAGTACAGTCCAAACCCTTAAGTTCAATATTATTCCATATATGTGATACCAGTTGATAAAGCCATCTTCAGGTTCACAATATACATGCAAGATAATCACTGACTAGTAGTTATAAAGTCTCTGGAGTCAGTGGTGTTGTAAGCATCTCAGCGCTGGCAGGAGTCTTCACGTGACTTCTCCGGGTCCAGGGTTCTCTGTGTAGCTTTTCCTCAGGGATATCTCACAGGGAATCAGCAGAGAGAAAAGTGTCTCCTACCTCCAAGAAGGAAATCCTATAGTCCATGCTCAAACAGTGGGCTCATTGGCTGTGATCTGATTGAGAGACAACACTCCACCCCTTTCATTCATAATCTCTCAAATTGACAAATGATTATATAACTGTAACAAGACCCAAAGCAAAGATTGCCCTTCAGAGAAGTCCCATATTATGAACAATTCTATTAATTCCTGCTTGTACAGATATTTGTACAAGATATTTGAGCAGATATTTGTACAGATATTTGTAGTTATTGTTGTAATTTTTATTAGGTGTTGTCAAGTTAATTCTGACTTATAAGGACCCTATTTACAGCAGAATAATTATTACCATGTAGTAGCCACTATGTCCCTAAGAAAGCATTGTTTTAATATGATTTTTGTACAAGAAGTTGTCCCAAACTACCATCTTCTTAGTGAGTTCTCTGAAATAAAGATATGGGAGTGCAGTGATCTAGCAAGATCGACATTCTATCGGTTATATAAAAGAATTTGGAAGTATCCTTCTTGAATTGTACTCAAAATTATTTTCTAATTGAATTTTGTCCCTCAAAGAAATGTGCTGAAATTCCAATTCTTAGTCCGTGTGAATGTGATCTTACTTGGGAATAGAATCTTTACAGGAAAAAAATTATCTGAAGCAAAGTCACACTAAAATGGTGTCATATTTGAATGTAATCCAATACAATTGAAGTGCTTATAAGAAGAGAAGAAGACATAGAGGTCTAAATGTGTGAAACCAGAATCAGAGTTTGGAGTTATATTTTCACAATTTAAAGATACCTGAGGCTCTCAGAAGCTGGAATAGATCAGGAAACATTTTAACCTAGGGGGGTTAGAAAAATATAGCACTGACAGTATCTTGATTTCTGGCTTCAGACTTTTAGAAATGTGAGAGAATATATTTCTCTTATTCTGAGATGATCAATTGTTTGTTGTTTGTAACAGGAGCCTTAGGAAACAAGTATATTTAGTATTTTGATTATCTTGTCGCTAACGGTTTCTCCTATGTAATCATCTGAGTCTCACACTTTCAACAGAACTACTCGTTGATAAATGTATCTTATTTTAAGAAAATGAATCTGGTTAAGCATCCAACTTCTAAGCAGTTGACTTGATTGCACTATAATTTTCTTCAAAATAGTTATTTTATATAATTTTGTAAAAATCATTTCTATAGAACACCAATGACCAATACAGCAGCCACTGATACTCTGTTTTGAAAATGTTAAGTTGGTTAGACTGAATTTAAATTTATTTTAATTGCAAAACAAACACTAGATCATAACATACAAAAAAACATTACTATCTGTGTTAGACCAGGTTGAGTAGAGAAATAAGTTCATTGACATTCACACATGTGTAAGAGAGAACTTTATATCAAGAAGTAGTTATTTATCAATAAACATTTCAGCTCAGTCCAGATCAAGACCGTTTTATATTAGCCCATAAGTCCAATATTAGCCCATGAATTCCTCTTCAGACTCATACAGAACATGGAATGATAATGATTTCAAGAAGATCTCATACCAGTGGGTAGAGTCCTGTCGATCCTATGGCAGTGGAAGCATCTCCAGGGTTCTAGCTGCCATCAGCATGACTCCATGTGGTTTGTCAACAGGAATATACAGCAGAGAGAGAGCGTTTCTGCAGTATTTTCTTCCAAGCAGGAAACAAAATTTCACAGCTGCCTGTTATTCTCTTAAATCAGCCATCATACACACACACAGTTGAGGCTTGAGCAAAACTGATTTTATGGAAAAAAAAATCACTATGACCAAAGAGAAACTTTCCAGGTGATGCCACTGTGTGCATTAACTCACAGGACTTGCTTGATGTTCACCTAGTGGGAAAAATGTACATTACAAAAGCTCAGTTCCACCCAAAGTAATCCTAGTTTTAGGAGGTTACCCCCTCATAAAGCAGACAATTAATCCAATTAAAACATGAGCAAAGGCAGGAAGAAATATTTCACTAGAAAAGATATACAGCTGGTAAGTATTCACTTGAAAATAAGTTCAACTTTTTTAATTTTAAAAGAAATGTAAATTAAACTACATTGCAATATCACTTCATGCCTACTAAAATATTTTAAATAAAAAGCAAAATGATAGCATACAAAAAAACATTGCTATCTCAAATGCTGATATGGATGAGGGAAAAGTGAATTATTCTTTTCTATATTCTTTATTATACTAGTGATAATGCAAAATGGTACAACCAATTTGGTAAGAATTTTCATAGTTTCTCTTACCAAGAAGCTGCAATTTGTCCCAACAATTTCTTTAGTGAATATTTGTCCCTAGTTTGACCTTCAAAATGGCTCTTAGCAATGTGTTAAATTGTCCTGATCATATGGAATTTAGTTTCTCTTGATCACCTACATTTTCAAACATATAAATACGTATGTGTAAGCACACAAGTTTATGCACAAATATTTAACCTAGGAATACTGCCCTAGTCTATTGATCAGACACATATAAATCAGTCAAATCTGAGTGAGGTCTAAAACAGGAAAGGTTTCCATAGTAAAGATACTTTCGCTCTATCAGCCCTGCTGCTTGAATGTATGATCTCACAGATTATATGGTGCTGAAATTCTCAGCTCTAGGGAAGGTGCAGTGTCAAACATACAGATAATGCCAGATGGAGAATTATAACTGAACTCTAAACGTTTATGGAGAAATGCTATATGCAGTGATATATTGCCCATCTTTTCTGAAGTGGCTTATATTCATGAAATGTTTAACCACTGGGAACCATAAAGTTATATATATATACATATGTGTGTAGGTGTATGTGTATGTATATGTATATATGTGTGTATGGGATTTTCCATTATGAATTGAATATCATCAGACTTTCCAAATCCCAAATGAAATGGATCCAGCAGCATATATAATTGATGTCATTGTATTGATTCCAAATAATAGCACACAGTAAAATTGTGAGGCAGACCTGTGAACTTCTGGCAGAGGTCAAAGGAACTAGCCACTGACAGGGTGAAGCCCAGAGTCAGACAAGCTGTCGGCATCACCAAGAAGACACATAGCAAGTTGAAGATCTGCATCCTTCACATTTTGTAGCCTTTTAGCTCTAAACCCATATCAAGAGTATTTTCTGTGAGTTTTGTGAGATCATTGCAATGAATGGCAAAACCCCATAGAGAAGCAGAGTGCCATGCCATGGCAATATCAGGAGAGCGTGCAAAATGTTGGGAGGCCTGTCTGACTCTATCTTACCTCAAGAGGCTTTGTTTTGCAGTAAAGTTGTATTCTCCTCTTTTTCTGGGGTTGGAAGAGGATAGATATGGAGCCCACACTATTTGATTTATGATGTGTAATTTCATCCTCACAATTCTGGATAAGGTCAAAGAAAATATTATTTACCTCCATCTCTCCCGATCTATCTACTTTTGATATACTTGAGCATTCTTAACACAACCATCAAGTAGATTCCTAACTCTCTGTATAGAATAAAAAGGTTTGGAGCTAGAAAATTATTTCTGTAGGCAACATTTCCTGCCACAAATCAAGCTACTTTACTTGAACTATTATAAACAACATGGAAATCAAGAAAGGAGAGAAGGAAGAGAGAGTTGATTCATTGAGGAAACAGGGGCTAAAAGGAGGAAAGAATGAAGAAGACTAAGTGGAATGGAGAGATCATGAGAAAGAAAAACAAAGGAAAGAAAAGTGCTAGAAAGTGGGAGCAAAAGAATGGTAAAATGAGAAAATGTGATTCTCCCTGAAAGCGTGATCCCTTACCATCAGAGAGTTTCTAGTGGTTTACTTGTGAAAAGCTGGCCTCAAGGCTTTGCAAGTCTCACTTTACGTGTCATAATGCCTTTCATTAGATTATGGATGCTATGATAGTTCATATACCATAATACTCATTATTCCTAATATGAAATATTTTCTCTGAAAATTATAATTTACCTTTGTGTAAGGTTAGAGAGTAAGGGAATGATATATTTTAGGACTAATTGAAATTATCCATTGGGTAGGGGGCAAAGTACTTGGCAACAAGCAAGGTGGGTGTGAAATTCTGTATCTATATAGTGAGAATCACAATCTATTCTTAAACAAAAGTCTAGCAGCTATTGCACTATATATAATTCTGACTCTTACTCCTTATGTCACAATGATGCCAAATTAAGAAGTAAAACTTGGAATATGATGTCCTTGCCGAAGCAACTTCAGGGACAACTTCTATCCTGAAATTCTGTCAGGAGAAATTCTACCAATGATGCCAGGAAAAAATAGCTGGTATTAAAATAACATTTATAGCTATGTTCATGCATAAATCAGACAAATAAGCAAAAGTCAAAAGAAAAACTCACATCCTTTTAAATCAGAACCTGTCTTGAATTTGTTCTCTAGAAAAATATGAGGTTTGAGAGAAGAACAAATGTCAGTGTTTTAGAATAAGCCACCTCCTCTTTCTTCTACTCATGAAATTAAAAACACATGATGAAGCAGGAAAATTTTCTAAGGCACTATTTATATCCATAATAAAAATCTCAGGGTTAAGAGAAAGGATTATCCACCCTTGCTTCTACACAAATTAGATTTTCTGCTCATATCTGGAGATTTGCCCCTGCAAAATTCTCATGGACCTCAATTTCAGTGGGAAACATCAGAAAAGTGGAATGAGTGGGATACTTTGTAGTTCTTCTGACACCTGCAGTTGGTCTTCATCATCTTCCACCTTTCCATGGTGGATTTGAAATTTCTTTTAGTCTTAGCTATTAGTAATGCTAGTCGTGGATTATGAACTTTAATTAAGAACAAAAACTTATTCCTGAGGGAGGTGGGCTATGGTGGTCATTCCCACTTAATGCTTAGAGCTGCTGTAAATACCCATTTCATTATGGATGGTAAGAGGAGAAAAAGGGACATCAAATTGGTCACACAGGTTCAAACTAGATTTATCCTATTCCATGTTTTGTAAAAGCAGTCCTACTCTCTCCTGCTGATCAAGATCAATTATCCTGCCAAGGTGGTCAACCTTCCTGTCAAAAGACTAAAATGTGCTCAGCTGGCAGCCATCCTAATAGGAGGACACTTTCTGTGAATCCTGATATTTATGCATGTTTTTTGGTGGGCAGGATCTCTAACCCCATAAAGCTAGGGTTGTTGAGGAGAGAGTTTGCAATTTTCCACAGAGATTCAGTTGGAAGTAATGAAAATTGTAGTTGTATCTGCTTCCTTGTGTCATAGATAATGTTAAACTTTATATGTTACTCTACATGGCACAGTGGTTATGCATTGAGCTGCAATCTGCAAGGTTTTCTGTTCAAAACCACCTGCCACTACATGGGAGAAAAATGGGGCATTCTACTCCCATAGAGCTATCCTACTCTGTTCCACAAGGCTGTTATGAGTCAGAACGTCCTTGATGGCAATACATGAGTGATGACTATCTTACCAACATTCACCTCTCAGTTTGTCCAATTGTGACGGCTTATGTGCTGCTGTGACACTGTGAAATATTCTATGGGTATTTCAAATACCAGCAGGGTCACCCGGGTGGAAAATTTTCAGTGAGGCATCCAAACTAAGAGCTACCCGGAAATGTCCTCTTTTGAAGGAATAGTCACTGATAGATATGTGCAGCAGTTCCTCGTCTGATATAGTAACAGGTGATCCCTTTAGTGAGATGTCATTAAAGAAAAGACGTCACTTTACTAGAGTCAACCTTCTTTTGGCTCATGCAAGACCTTTCATCTGAAGTGGAGACATGACTTAAACTGGGAAGGAACAGCTGCAAATATCCTTAATCACAAATATAGAATTTATTAAACATGTGTCTAGGCAAATTGAAAGATATCAAAAATGAAATAAAGATTGATATCCCATGCACCTTGGACTGAAGTGAATCTATATTGACCATTTTTAATACTATACCCATATGTGTAACTACTAAGAATGAAAAATTTAAGAGAGGTAGTATTACTTTCATCACAGAAACAAAACAAAACAAAAACAGCACTTCAAGAGCTCCCTTAAAGTGCAATGCTGTCAGCAATAAGATAATGTCTACTGGTCTATAGAAGAAGTTCATTGAATATAATTATCATGCACATTTATGTACCAACCACTAAAGATAGTGATCAAAAATTATTGTATCATTTTCTTCAGCCTAAAATTTATCTAAATATATTGACAATTGTTTGTGATTAGAAGATGAAAGTTGAAAATATAAAGAATCAAAAGTTAGAAAAGGAGCCATGATTTTATAAACAAATTTGATAGAATTTTGCAAGACTGATCACTTCCCCAATAAAAATTATTTTCTTTGAAAAAAAAATGTTAGCTCACCAGTATCAAATTATCAAAAGGTAATTTACATTTCAAGCCATCAATTCTGCATTCAACAGTTCAAACCACTCACACATGACTCCACCTCTCACCCTTCTACCCACCTGCCTCCACATGGTCCTTCACCATATGTTTCACCTAGCTTGACATCTTCAACTTTCTAGCCCATTGCTTTACCTGCCCTCCCATTTTACCTTCCATCCATTTGGGACATCCAGTAGCTGTTTGCTTTGGTATGCAAGTCTTGGTTTTAATCTATACAGTCATCTTCTCATGCAATCCATGACCTTTTATGATTATCTAATTTCACTCAGCATAATGATTTCAGATCCATCTATATCATTAGATGTTCATGGTTTCATAATTTTATTTTAGTAACATAATATTTATTCTATTCTATGTACTTACCAGGTTATTTATCCATTCTTCAAACCTAGGACATTTGAACTGTTTCTAAGTTCAAGTTCTTGCTATTGTCAACAGGGTGATGATAGTATGGGAATGCATATGTCTGTTCATGTCTATTATTTTGTGTCTCTTACTTCTTTAGAATATATACCCAGCAGAAGAACTGCTGAATCATATGAAATTTCTATTCTCATCTGTTTGTGGTAGCACCATATTGTTTGCCACATGATTATACATATTTAAAATCCAACCAGGAGTGTATGAGGTTTTTTATTTTTCTATACTTTCTCTAAAATTTGTCACGTTCTGTTTTATTGAATTAAGCTGTCATTTCTAGAATAAGAATAAGATTCTAGAATAAGATCATCATTGTTTTGAACAGTTTCTCCTGGATGACTAATGATCATGGTCATTTTTAGTGCTTATTAGCGATTTAGATGTCAGTTTTTGTATAGAGAAATTTCTCTTCTATTCCTCTTTTTTGAGCATTTTTATCAGGAATGGTTGTTGGATATTGATAAATGCCTTTTCTACATAGATAATTTTTGCTTTGTTTTGTGATTGATTACATTGTTTGCTTTTCTAATGTTGAACTCTTCTTGTGTACCACTATGAATTCAACTTGATCATGGTATGTTAAATTATTTTTTAATAAATCTTTTCAGGATTTTGTTTAGAATTGTGCAGCTAGCTATGGTCATAGAGAATGTCATTCTATAGATTTGTATCTTGATAATGCCTTACTTGGTTTAGTGTGAAGGTTATGCTCATTTCATAAAATGAGTTTTGGAGTTGATTTGTACTTTTCTATATTCTAGAAGAGTTTGTGTACAATGGTATCGGTTCTTTTCTTATCTTGGTAGAATTAGCGTGTGTAGCCATCTGATTCTGGAATTCTTTTGTTACCAGTTTTTAAAAACATCTGATATATCTTTTGTTATGTGTCTTTAAGGGTTTTTTGTGAGTTTGCTGATTTACTTAGTGTCTCTAAAATGTGTCTTCATCATCTAGGTTTTAACATTTATTGGAATACAATGTTTCATTTGAATCTGTTGTGATACCACTTTTTTCATTCTAATTCTTGATATTTCCATCTTCTTTTTCTTGGGAAGATTGGTTTGGAAATTTTGTTAATCTGATTAAAGAAATGATTTCTTTTCTTATTCAGTGTCTTTCTATTGCTTTTCTCAATTGAAAGCCATATACTATACTGTTCCTTTCTTTATTATTCCTTTTCTCCTAGTGGTTGAAGGTTCACTTTGTTACACCTGTTAATGTTCAAAGTGCTGGTCATGGTATTGAGTTTGGTTTCCTCCTCTGACTTCATGTATGCATTGATTGCTAAAATTGCCCTCATAAAATTGCTTTTGGGGAGTCCCAAATATTTTAGTATTTTTTATTTTCATTTTTCCAGGAAAATCTTAAAATGTCATCCCTTATTTTGTGTTACCAAGTGGTCTTTTTAAAGTAACGTGCTACTCAGTACCCATACATTTGGGAGTTTGGGCTTTGTTCTTTCTCTTGTTTATTTCCAGTTTTATAGCATTATAGTCTGGGAAAGTGATGTGTAGAATGTCAGAGTTTTAAAATTTATTAAGACTTATCTTGAGACCTAACATATGGCCTGTGCTAGAGAAGATTTCATATTTATTGAAAAAAATAATGTAGAATGTGTTACTACTGTTGGGTGAAGTGGCATTCTGATACATCTTTTAGTGTTGGGAGGTCTGCTATGTCCTAGCAGAGCTAGTGATGTCAGAAAGAAAAAAAAGGACAACTCAGAGTCAAGATTTCATCCAGTAGAATCACCCACCCAGCAATCTTGCTGCTCGACAAGAAAACTAAGATGTATAATTGCCAATACTGAGATGCTGGATGATAAAAATAGATTCAGGATACTAGAGTCTGATTCAGGCCACCCCATATGATTTTTATCCATGAAGCAACTCAAGAACTCACCGAAGCATGCAAAGTCTGTGTGTCTGTCTTTGTGCTGCACTAAAGCCTTGCCAGGTCCAACAGGATGATGTCTCTCATTCATTATTTCACCCAAAATATGAGGCCTGCAGTGAGCAGTAATTTCCCCAGGCTGCTGTCTAAAAGTGCCCATAATTCCAGGTTTAAAAAGAACCTTTAATAACAAGCTAAATGGCATCGCACTGAAGGGTCCCTCTCTGCTGTCTTCCCTGCTCCTGGAGTCCACTAACAGTGTGACTACATCAGCCACCCACTTTTCCCCTCTCCCAAGCTCCACACCTGCCAACATGGTAAAGATAGATAATTAGATAAAAATTGGCAGCAATTGAAGAGCCACTGGGATATTTTCTTTTGACAGAAGGCAGTTCCCCAGAGCACAATTGGCAGGATGTGCAAGGCAGTGAAAAAAATGACACAGGAGGGCGGCCAAGGGAGAATTCTCTTCCAGTTATCCCCAACCCACTCTGCTAATCTGGGCCATTTCCCTGGAGACAGTATGGGACAACCCCGGTACCAGGGAATCCCACAAGCCCATTATAAAATGGGAATTTAAAATGTTTTAAACAACCAAACAAATACAAATGTTCTCAATCCCAGGCAGTGGTCCTTTATGTAACTTTTAGTGTAACAGCCAGAATGCTGTCCTTTAACATATCATCAACATAACAACTCATATCATAGCACAGCCTAGGACTTTAACATAACAAACTCAGCAAAGCAAACGGGTTCTGATAGCTAACAGCCCAACCCCAAAACTGTATCTACCAGTTCTAGACTTCAGAAAAAGTCATTAAAAGGCTACAAGTTGTAGTCAGACAGTCCAGACGAGGCCTCTGTGCTGCACTCTCACCTCAACCTGGTGAAGAGCAAAACTACAGTCACCAGTCTCAACGCAGACTCCAAAGTCCCCCACTCCCAGTGGCAATTGAGTCAATGCAGTACATATAAATCTGAGCCACCATGATAATAGGCTACAGGCACTCCTCAAAAAGTACTCTTTCCATTAACTCAGGGAAAGAGTTCATGCTCCCTGAGTCTCCAGAAACATGACTCCAAGTTCTAAAATGGGAGGCAAGCAGCAATATACTTCAACACCCTCAACAAGAAAACAAGAAAAGCAAAATGCAACAGTGGAGGAAGTTGTAAACCTAATGACACACATAGAAGAATCACACACTGATCTGCCATGAAGAGAAATCTTCAGAATACTGTTTGGAGAAATACCAGATATGGGGAAGCAATGCAGTATAAAGACTCAATGATGGAGGAGATGAAGTCCATGATAGAGGGGATGAAGTCCATGGGCCAAAGGGAAATACAGGAAATAATGGATGAGGTAACAAAATCAAAACACAAAATCATGGACCTCACCAAATGATTAGAAGAGAATCATATTTGCAACTGTGAGGACATTCAGGCAGACATCAACAAATGGGTAAAACAGTCAAATAAGATAATCAAAGAGATGGATGAAAATCTGATATCAATTATAGATGACATGAAAAGGAAAAATATTTGAATAATTAGTCTACCAGAATAATAACAAAGAATTCAACAGATAAACTAATAAGGAAATTTCTGGAAACAAAACTTACCCAACTTAATGAATGAGAATCAGACACTCATACCAGAGAGAGGACACCAACTAGACTAAACCCCAGAAGAACTCACCAAGACACATCATAGTTAAATTATCCAACTTCAATGAAGAAGAGAAAATTTTATGGGTAGCAAAAAGGGGGAAAAGACAGTTACATACAATTGTGCTGAGGTAAGAATATGCTCAGACCTATCAGCAGATACCATGAAGTAGAGAGAGAGTGGAATAACATCTTCCAAAAGGTGAAAGAAAAAAAAATGCCAACCTGAGAATCCACTGTTTTGCCAAATTATGTCCTAAGATAAAAGTTTTCAAGGATAATGAAAATCTCAAAGAATATGCCATAAGACACTCAAATCTGAGGAGAATCTTTCCCAACTCTCTATGGTCAGAAGAACAACATTCACCAAGTACGAGCAGAAAACTGCAAAATAGGTCAAATCTACTCAGAAGTCAACATGCCGAAAACAATTACCAAAATAACATTGCCTCAGAGGGAAAAGGCAAGAAAAAAGCTCCCCACAGAAATACAGCACACTGATATGAATGATATGCTATGAATGTTATAGTAAACCTTCCCCCCCCACCCCTCCCCCCCCACACACACACAAGGTATGAGATGACAGCAACAACTCACAGGTGATAACGACTCTGAATGTCAACAGCCTCAAATCGCCCATTAAAAGACAAAGGTTAGCACATTGGCTCAGAAAACGTAACTCATCAGTCTGTTGACTAAAAGAGACATATTATAAACTTGCTGACAAAAATAGACTAAGAATTAAAGGCTGGCATAAAATATACAAAGAAAATCACAACTTAATAAAAGCAGAAGTTGCAATCTAATCTCAGAAAAAAAATTGACCTCCAGCTGCAAACCATAACAAGAGACAAGGATGGGCCCTATATGATGCTACAAGGATCAATAGGCCAGAAGTTGATGAGAATAGTAAATACATACAAGCCTAAGGAGAGACACAGAAAATTACTTAAGAAACTATTCAAAAGATGAAAAATGAAATCACAGACTCAAGAGTCATTGTAAGTGACTTTAATGCACCACTATCAGAAAAAGATGGACTATTGGGAAAGAAGCTCAGATAAAGAAGGCTATAGAGCTAAACACTAACATTAGGCAACTGGACTTGATAAACATTTATAGGACTTCCATCCAAGTGCAAAAAGTATATTTTTTCAAGTGCACATGGCTCAATTTGGAAAACAGACCACATGCTAGGACACAAATTGGACCTGAGTAAATTCAAATATTTAGAGGTTACTCAGATGTATGTCTCAAACCACCACACCATAATGATGGAGATCAACAAAGAAGGACCAGGAAAAGCAAGAGCAAACAATTGGAGAATGAATAATGATCTTTTGAGACAAAAATGCGTACTGGCCCATATTAGACAGGAAAGTGGGACATTTCAGAAACTAATGAGAATTACAGTATATTGTACCAAAACCTATGGGATATAGCAAAAGCAGTCTTTTGAAAGCAATTAATGCAAATATGAAAAAGGAATGGAGATCTATGACAGATGCACTATCACGAAACCTCCAACAAATAAAACGAAGTCAACAGAACAGCCCCTCTAACAGTAAAGGAAGACAAAGAATGAAAATCAGGTCAGAGATAAATGAGTGGGAAGACAAGAGAATGATGCAAGAAAAATCAATGCAGGAAAACTGCTGATACTTTTACAGGATCAACAAAATAAATAGATGGCTGGAAAGTCTGATGAAGGAAAACAAGGAGCAGGCAATAACCAGGGTGAGGGATGAAGCTGGGAAATCCGTAACAGAGCCCGATGAGATTAAAGGGTTATCACAAAGTACTAGGAAAGACTGTATTCTAATGAATTCAACATTGAAAAACATGAAAAATACTTAGAAGAACAACCCCTCCCTAGATTATCCCAAATAGAGGTCAAGAACCTCAACGAACCCATAGAAAAAGAAGAAATAGATATGGCTATTTAGAAAATGCCCATGAACAGCATCTCAGACCAGATGACCTCACAGAAGCATTCTTCCATGTATTCAAGAAAGAGCTGACACTTGGATAAGTGTCACACATTATTCCAGTGCATCTTAAAAGGTAGAAAATTTCCAAACTCACTCTACAAAGCCAGTATAACTTTCATACCCAAGCAGGTTACATAGATGTAATCTAATAAACATACATGCAACAATCCTTAACAAGACATTGATAAATAGAATTCAAAAGTATATAACATATATCATCCACCATCATCAGGTAGGATTCATTCCAGGGATGTGGGAATAGTTCAAAATGAGAAAATCCATAAATATAATTTACCACATTGATAAGAATTTAGGATAAGAATCACATGAAAGCGATAGAAGCAGAAAAAGCATTTGATAACATACAACACGCATTCCTAATTAAGACACTCAAAAAGATAGAAATGGAAGGAAAATTCCTCAAGTTACCATAAGCTATTTATGAAAAGTCAACAGTCAATATTATAATCAGTGGAGAAAAGACGAAAATAATTACAATGAAAGGGGGACCAGACAAAGATGTCCCATTCCCCCCACTTCTATTCAACATCATACTGGAAGTCCGAGCTAACAAACAATATAAGACAGCAGAAGGATATTAAAAGTATCCAACTGGGAGAGTAGGAGATGAAACTATGGCTATTTGCACACAACATGGTTCTATATATTGAAAATCCTAAAATCTCCACAACAGGTGTACTGGTCACAATAGAGGATTATGGAAGAGTGGCAGGATACAAGATTAACAAACAGAAATCTATTGGTTTGCTATCTACATTGGACATGACCATAGAAGAGGAGATCAAAACGGCAGTACCTTTAATAATAGCCAAGAACATATTGAACTATCGAGGGAAATATCTACCCAAAAATGAAAGGAAAACTACAACACTACTACAGGAAAACAAAAGCAACTGTGGTAGTTGCATAATCTGCTGTGAATTTCAGACGTAAGAGTAGAGGTATGAAGTCTAGCCTGTCAATGGGTTGCAGCTTGATGACCTCTTTTTGAGGCGCTAAGGAGATCAAAAATCTTACTGGTCACACTCCCTGCAAGACATTATTGATGAGGAGCCGGTTGGAGCAACGCTGATGCAACCAGAGCGCTGGAGCCAGAGGAACTGTATGGAAACCTATGCAAGTGCTGAGATGCTTACCCTGCCACTGAATCCACAAGGTCTTCTATCCACTGGCCTGTGATCTTCCTACAGTCAGCATCATTGCCAGTGTTTCATGAGTCTAAAGAGAACGTTATTGATTGGTATCAGACCTATGAGTTAATAGCACTTATGTACTTGATCTGGACTAGATTGGAATATTTTCTCAGTATTCAACTGCTTTTGTATATAAAGGTCTTTCTTATACATATGAGTGTCTCCCTGGATTTGTTTAAATAGTCAACCCGGGTTAACACAGTGAACTCCACAAATGCAAGAATATCCCATGCTCATGGATTGGAAGACTCATTATAGTAAAAATGCCAACTTTACTCAAATCACTTTATTAGTTTAACACTATTCCAATTCAAATACAAGCAATGTTCTTCAAAGGACTGGAAAAACTATGCACCGATTTCATATGGAGAGAGAAGGCCAGAATTAGCAAAGAACTCCTCAAGAATGAGGACAAAGTTGAAGGCTCCCCTTGCCTGACTTTAATCTCTACTATATAGTCACAGTGGTCACAAGAGTTTGGTACTGGAATAATGACAGCTACTCAGACCAAAGGAAATGAACAGAAAACCCAGAAATAAAACGATCAGTCTAGAGACAAATGACTTTTGGCAAGGGCTCAAAAAACATCTAGTGGGAGGCCAATGCCTTCTTTAAAAAGGGGTGCTGGAAACAAGGGATATTTACCTGTAGAAAAGTACCTCACCCCATGCACGAGAACAAACTCCAGGTGGACTCCAGTTCTAATCTAGAAGTAAAACTCCAAGTTATCGGGAACAACAATGAAGGATTTGGTACAAACATAAAAATCTTGGCTCAAGAAATACATAGCCTATCTGCATTAGGGAAGGGTATGCACACAGGTGAACCTAAAATAGACTAATGGGATATACTAAGGATAAAATACCTGTGTGGTTTGAAAGATTTCACCAAAAGAGTAACAAGAGAACCCACACACTGGAAGAGGATTTTTAGGAATGACACCCAAAGGATTTATTACTAAAAGCAACAATAGCAAAAGACTTCAACAGAAGTTTCACTAGAAAGGAGAACCTGAATGTCCAATAAACATATGAGGAAATGCTCCTAATAATTATCCATCAGATAAATGCAAATTAAAATAGCCATGAAATACTACCTAACATCCTTGAGGACACCCCAAATCAGAAAATCAGAGAGCAACAAATTTTGGATGGGATGTGGTGAGATAGGAACCTCCTCCACTGTTGAAGTTCGTGTAAATATATGTATAGCCTCTGTGGAAAGTAATCTGGTGATATTTAAAGCAAATATAAATTGAAATACCTTATGACCCAGCTATCCCTCTACTGGGTATATGCCCAAAAGAGGTAAGAAATAGACCACGCTAGTCTTCCACATCCCAATATTTTTTTCAATTTTTCATTGAGGGCTCTTATAGCTCTTATAAAATTTAGTACATAATTTTATCAAGCATATTCATAAACTTGTTGCCATCTTCATTTCCAAATATTTTATACTTGAACCCTTGGTATAAGCTCCTCTTTCCCCCTCCTTTTTTTTAAATGAATCATTTTATTGAGGACTTATACAACTCTCATCATGATCCATATATTCATCAATTGTATACAGGCCACATTTGCACATTTGTTGCTATCATCACTCTCAAAACATCCTCCCACCACTCAGGTCCCCAGTACCAGCTCCCCATATTTCACTCCCCCAAGAGCCCTTAATAATTTACAAATTGTTTTTACTTTTTCATATTGTACATTGTCCAAGGTTCCCTTCACTCACTTCCCTGTTCCATGCCCCAGAGAGGAGGTTATATATAGATATCTGAAATTGGTTCCCCCTTTCTATTCCACTCTCCCTCCACCCACCCAGTATCACCACTCCCAACACTGAAGGAACATGTTCCTGAAGGAACATCTATCACAAATTCCCTGTGTTTCCGACTACAATGGATATCCTCTGGTCTAGCTGAATTTGTCTGATAAAATTGGGGTCATGATAGTGGGTGTGAGGAAGCATTTGAGAACTAGAGGAAACATGCATATTTCATTGTTACTACACTGTACTTTAGCTGACTCACCTCCTCTCTGTAACCCCTCTGTAAGAGGATGTCACTTCACCTATTGATGGGCTTTGGTTCCCCAATCTGTACTCCCCCTCATTTATAATGATATAATTTAGTTCTTTGATGCCTGATACAGGATCTCTTGGACACCTCGTGGTCACACACGTTGGTGTGCTTCTTCCATATGGGCTTTGTTGCTTCTGAGCTGGATGGCCTCTTGTTTACTCAAGCCTTTAAGACCCCAGATGCTATCTTTTGGTAGCCAGGCACCTTCAGCTTTCTCCACCACGTTTGTTAATGCACACATTTGTCATCAACAATCATATCAGGAAAGTCAGCATGCAATGTTATGTTTTTCAGTTCTTGAAGTCTGGTAACTGATCCCTTTGACACCTCGTGGTCCCACAAGCTGGTGTGCTTTGTCTATGTGGGCTTTGTTGCTTCTGAGCTTGATGGCTGCTTATTTATTTGAAAAACTTTAAGACCTCACATATTGCATCTTTTGATACATGGGCATCATCAGCTTTCTTCACCACATTTGCTTAGGCACACATTTGACTTCAGTGATCATGTGGGGAAGGTGAGTATCATAGAATGTCAATTTAATAGAACAAAATGTTCTTGCGTTGAGGAAATACTTGAGTGGAGGTCCAATGCCCATCTGCTGTCCTACTACTAAGCTATAAGTATATGCTTTGATCTATTTCCCCATCGTCACATATTAATATATGTACCTATGTACATGCCTGTATTTAAACCTCTATAAATGCCCTTTACCCCCCAGTTCTTTTCTCTATTGCCTCTTACTTTCCTCTTGTCCCACTTTCATGTTCAGCCTCCATTTGGGTTTCAGTATTTTCTCTTTGTTACATTACTTTTGATCAAGCCCTATTGGACTTCTCTCACCCACCTTGTCACCGATTTTGAATCAATTGCTATTCCCTTATCCCTGGGCTAGTCAACACCACCTCCTTTTCCTCTCTCTTCCCCTTCTCCCATGCCCCCCACTCCGGAACCATCAGTCCCATAGCTTTCACCTCCAGACTGTTTGTCCAGTCTCTCACAGCTAGATAGACCTTCAGAGATAACACTATGT
Organism: Nesogale talazaci; assembly: GCA_004026705.1. Taxonomy (NCBI): domain Eukaryota; kingdom Metazoa; phylum Chordata; class Mammalia; order Afrosoricida; family Tenrecidae; genus Nesogale; species Nesogale talazaci. Next base: position 41,391 of record PVJH01007474.1, on the reverse strand, counting down.
GCAAAGAGAAGGCATCCTAAAATGAAGTAACCAAAGAAAATAAAACAATGATAACAACAACAAAAAAACCTATGTCATATATATGTAAAAAATAAAAATAATAACAATATAAAAACCTGAAAATAGTTCAATGTCTATTCACTGACCTCCAGCAGTGTCTCCTACTTGAGTGGGATGGGGTGCCATACCCTGGCCCCAAATTCTATCCTTGGCACTCCATCTGGAACTCCATGCTCTGTTGCACACCTTTATTGTTTTGCTATGGTGTGGTTGTGTCAGATACAGTATAAGGCTGACCCTGTTTATTCATTGTTGACCCTGAAAGGCCTTGGGTCAGCGAGGGGAGCTGTATTTCATAGTGGGGTCGGTCATATGATCTTTGTGCATCGGCTGTTCTGACTGGAAATATCGTCCGGAAGACTCGGCAGGCCAGGATGTACTCCATTCTCTCTCCCTCCCCCTTTGTTTATTTTCTTGTGCTCTGGTCAGACATCTCTCACTCCCCAAACTGCAACTTCAGTGCTAACCTCCAAGGCAAACGCCCCTGGGGGAGAGAAAGCTGCCCCTGTAGTTGGGCTTGGGATGTGTGCTCAGACCCCACCTAGCCCACCCAAGGGGAGCATATTGTTTATGTCTTCACAGGGAAAGAGGGACCAAACTTAAACCCGGTGATCCAGGATGTGGATGCAGCATGACAGCATGGAGTCAGTAGAGGGATCTGAGCACACATGCCAATATTACTGCAATGCAATTCACAAGTGCAAAGAATTAGAAACATCCTAGATTTCCATCAATAGATGAGTGGGTTAGAAAAAACTGGCATATACTCACAATGGAATACAATACATCACTAAAAAGCATTGATGATTACAATTTTTCCTCATTGGAAGAATTGGAGGAAATTGTGCTAAGTGAAGCTAGCCAATCACAGAAGGACAAGTACAACATGAGTCCACTGAGATAATCAGCACAGTAGGTAGAGAAGAAAAGTCGCTTATCTTACACTCTACAGCTTGAGGTACAGGCAGTCTGGTGGGAGATAGACCTGTCTCTAACCCACCCTGTGGGAGGGTATTGGTTATGTCGCCACAGAATTGGGAGTGTGAATGCAGACCTCACCATGGCACATCAAACCTTGAGGGCAACATGACCACATGGAGCAAATCATGAACAGAGTGGGCTACAGGGTTGGTCCCAATCAGAGCCAAACTGACCTCTTCTCTAGACGTGTGGGCTACAGAGAAAACACTGAACCTACAGTTCAGGGACAGAGGCTCACCTGCTATGCCCACACACAGAAGCCAACCTAGAAGATCAGAGCTGAGCCTGGTTGCTGGTGGAGCTAAGTATGCCCCCAATGGCTCTGGGCAGGCCAGAAGTCAGGGGTAAAGATGGAGTAGTGAGGGCCTCCCGAACAAGCCTGCCTTTTCCTCCCTCTAGCCTGCTTACTCCACAGACTCTGGGACATACAGATTTTGGTTTACTGAACGTTAGAATTTTCTGGCTCAGACAAGTATGCATTCCGCTTGCTCCATCAGCTTGTAGAAATATATCAATTGTTACTTCAACCAATTGTTATTCCAACCATTGCTAGAGCCATTTTTGTGGCTCAGGGTAGAGTAGGACTATATATTTTAGTAATAAGATTTCATTATTGGATATAGTCTCAACCCTTATTCCATGCTGCTACTCTTCTCCCATTAGAATTAAAAACCCAGACCTATATAAATACACTTATGTTAGTAATTTATGATAATCATAAGTAAGAAAATGGTATGCCATATTTAAATTTAATATGAATGTGTAAAGAAAAGAAATAATCTCAGTGGTTTCATTTGGAAAAACAAATAAATTCCAAATTGAGGGATGAGTATTGTCCAACTGTGAATTTTGCAGTCATAATAACAGATTATTAATTTGATACCATGGATATTATTAAAATCAAAGTTTTGCCAATACAGCTTCTCTCTGCAAATCATACTAATTATTTAGTGGGGCAAAATCACATTCTTGCTACTAACTCTTATTTACCTGGATAATACCAAGTGCATAAATCTAACAGTGTCCAAATATAAAAATAATTGGGCTGAAAGTGACATTAACTGCCTAATGAATTCTAATATCAGCTTCATTTTCAATTGTATAATTAAATGGAAACAACATAATGCTTCCTTGACTCTGCTTTTCTGATATTCAAAGCTGCTGTAGACAAATTGCTCCAAATAAGACATATTTGTCTGCACTCTTAAAATTTTGACTTCTCCAGTAATCATCCTTGATGTTTTCTAATCATTTCCTCTCCCCTTATATTCTGAAGTAAGTAGCATTGTCTAGTAGGTAATTAAACAATATTTCATTCAATTACCATTTATGTTTATGTCAGATTTACTGTCTCTCAGGTTTTATTCATCCTGGATTCATATTTTATTGTAAGTGAAATGATAGTGCTCTTAGTACCCAGATTTTTGGTTGTAAGAATGTCATTATTTTAAGAACTTCTCTTATCTTAGTCCTTAATTTTTGCCTACAGAAAGAACCTGCTATTTTCTCGAATCTTGTCCCAGACCTGAAGGTACGACCACACCTCCTTTCAAAATTCCCCATTCCTCTGCTGCTGCTGTCTTTCCTGCAACATGCGCAGGGTCAGTGTCTGGTTTATTCTCAGTGGAGATGGGTAGGATAAAGTGCTTCATTTCTTGTAGGACTCAGTGATGAGTGATTAAAAATCCTTGCAACTCTCACCACAATTAACCACATAGGAGCCTAATTTTTGCAAAACAATAATGTCTCTTCTATACACATACACACACTTTTTTAAAATATTAACCAATATTCCTCTCATTCTGTAAATTTTATTGAACATGTGATATATATTGGATGGATATATATGTGATATTTCTCCCACTCATTACGTAAATCCCGTTTGATATTTCTCTCTGCTTTTAAAATCAAGTTAGTATCACCAAAGTCACTAACTCCACAACAATAAATCTCATGGGCATGTCATCATCCGTATACATCAGTATTTGATCAACTAAACATTTTAACTTTTAAATCCTCTTGTCTTCTTACTGTAGCTTATGATACAAACAATGTTCTTCATCTTTCATGGATTCATCTTATGTGATCTCTGATATTATTTTCTCTTTCCTTCAATCTATACTTTTAAATACAAAGAGATAGATATCTGGTATCTCTTTTTTAATGATTTCAAGATGATCTGTGCTCAGACAATTCAAAATCAGTATTTTCTACTCAATATCTTTATGGTGAATACTAAATGATCTATTATTGACAACTATCAAATTATGAAAACATTTCAAGTAAAAGTATCTATGGCGCTAATATCATATTTATTATATTTTTACTATATAACTTATATAATTTAATTATATGAAAACTCACACAAATATTTACTCCCCAGCACAGGAGAAATCTGTATTTGTTTCTCTGTGTTATGCCTTTAATTTTTTGATGCTAATTTTTTAGTTTTTTATATATTAGTTTTTATACATTACTTAAATTCTCACTATATCCCCCCTAGAATATGAAATTATTGTAAATAAGTTGGGAGATTCTGAGTCTGCAGTATAGTTCATACAGTCAATACTGCACAATGAAACAAAGTGTCTTTTAAGCACAATAAGAATGTCTTGCACCCTTGCCTACAGTCCTATATTATTTTTCTATTTTCCATTTTACTTGTGGAAAAAAATGATGCAAAATTTCTCACTGGGTTAACAAATTGGTGGATGTAATTAACTTTCCAATCATTTGTCTGTTTGTCTCAAATTCTCTTAATGATCACCTATTTTATTTTTTTTCCTTTTACTTATAGTGTAGGCTTGTTCTTAACTCTGGGGCTTAGAATCATCTGGAAAATCATCGAAAACTGATGGCTACCTTTCCTATCCACACTACCCTTTTTTTGCTAGATCAATTCAGGTGTCACGTATGAGATTCTTCTAGTCCTATAATTTTCAAATCCATGTGCTTTATGTTCCACTCAATATTTTTAGTATGGGAAAAGCTAAATTAAGTCATTCCTTTACTACAAATTAAAATGTTTTAACAAGCTGTAGCAGCACAATATGTACCCATTAATCTATGTCTACATATTTGGAAGATAGCTACCAGGCCACTTAATTGAAATATATCCATATTACTACTTAGTCCAAAGAAATTTAACACAATATAATGCAAAAACTATCAGAGAATATCATTAATATCACATGCAAATAACATTTCTTTTATGCCTTTCTTTTTTTTTTTTTTTTGGCATCCTTGCACTTCGGTGGTGGGAGTAGGAGGCCCAGCCCCACTGCTGGAATTGAACCACCGTCCCAGTGGGCCGCAGTCCTGTGCACAACCACTATGCCACCGGGGCTCAGCCCGAAAATAACATTTCTTAAAGATAGTTGAAAAACAGATGCATCAATATATCAAATGAGAGTTGTCAGAAATTCAAGCTAGATTCAAAAGAAGATGCAATATGAGGAATATCATTGCAGAAGTTAGGTAAATCTTGGCTGAAAGTAAACAATATAGAAACTATGTTTTTATTGTATATTGTACCTACTATGAAAAGGCATTGACTATGTTAATAAGATATACTGCTCATTTTCAAATCAGGAAAGGTGTATAATCAAGACAGATTATAAACTGACATCATAGTTATTCAATCAATAGGCAGAGTAAAGAAGCCAAGACACTAGACTATGTGAAGATGAATGTAGCATCAGGATTAGATAAAGGATCATTAACAAACTCTGACATGAAGTTGAAACAACTTTGCTTAGAAACCCCATATGATGTGAAGCCCTTAAGTAGATCAAGGACCATGAACTTCCATATGAATTAGAACTAACAAGCAAAGACTGCAGCCCTTAGTATGGATTAGAACTCAAAATAAAGAGAACCAAGATCTTCACAAGGGAACCAATAGACGGCATCATGATAAATGGAGAGAAGGTTGAAGCTGTCAAGAATATAATCTTGCTTGGTTCCACAATCATTACTTATTAAGTTAGCAGTCAGGAAAGATTTATTAAATAAATGAAGATTTATTGCACTGGGTAAATCTACTCACAAGACATCTCTAACTTGTTGAAGAGCAAAGATGTCACTTTGAGTACCGAGATGTTCCTCACACAAGCCATGGTATTTCAATCCTGTTTTATGCAAGCGAGAGTTGAACAATGAACAAGGACAGCTGCAGAAGAATTGATGCATTTGGATCTCAGTGTGGCAAAGGATGCTGAACATATCTCGGACTTGTCAAGAGCACACTAATCTATCCTGGAGAAGGTACTGGTCAGAACATTCCTTAGATATGAGATTGATGGGATTTTGTCTAAGTTACTTTGAGAATGTAACTTGCAGGAGGCTGTGTGTGCTCTAAACCAGTGGCCAATATATGGTGCTGTGTCTCCAATCGACAGAATTCATGGTTTCAGGAACCAAGGGGTGGAAGTTGGCATGGCACCACTCATCATTACTGACCCACTTGCAGCATTTTTCTTCCTGTCCCAACAAGCCTATGTGCTTCAGACCTGGAGGTCCTAGTTCCAAAGGAAGGAACTATCCCACCTGGAAACACAGCATGGATTCCCCTGATCTGACAGCTCAGAATGTGCTCTGGCCACTTTGGGCTCCTCATACCTTTGGATCAATAGGTCGGGGAAGGTGTCACTGTACTGAGTAGTGTGATTGATCCTGATTACCATGGAAAAATTGAACTGGTGCTAGATAACAGAGGTAAAGAAGAATATGTCAGAATCCATGAGAGACTATAGGCCTTCTCTTAGTACTACATTCCCTGTGGTTAAAGTGAATGGTAAACTATAGCTACACAATCCGGACAGCACATCTAATGACCCAGCGCCTCTCTGAATGAAGATCAAAGTCAACCCACCAAGCAAAGAACCATGACTGGCTGGGGTGCTGGCCGAGGGCAAAGGTAATGCAGAATCGGATAGGAGAAGGTTTTTCTACCTATCAGTTATGACCAAGTGATAAATTGCAAAACTGAGGTTTGTGATTGTCAGTTTTCTTTGTCATATGTGCATATTTAATATCTTTCTTGTGTTCTTATATGATGTTAGGTGTGAATGTGGTTTCATTAATGTCTGGAAACTATATATGGCTAAAGAATTGCATACAGGTACCAAGTTGGCATGGGGTGGACTGTGATAAGTAGGTTTCTTGTGCCAATCTGGGCAAGAGGAACATGTGTGACTAATAAGTTTGCAGTTTGTAGATTGGAGGGTAAAGAGATAAAAAGATTGGCAAACCTTGTCCCTCTCTTTCTTGCTCACTGGTGATCAGACCAGCATGCAGATGCTTTATCTAATTCTCTGCATCAAATTGTGAGCTACACTACTTGTGGGGAAGTCAGCCCATGGATCATGTTTCTATGGTGCTGGAATACACATTGCTTGAGCTTGAGGCTATTGGATCCTGTCATCTTGCATTGCTTGAGCTTGGTGTCCTCTCCAGGCCTACATCGGTAAGCTCCTGAACTGCTGACTATTGGTGACCCACCCTGCTGTTTCCTGCTTGTGACCAGACTTACCTGCATTGCTCTGGGGAAGACTTAGTCACCTGCTTCCTTGACCTTAGACCCAGTAGCCTTTGTGATTTGAAAGTCTTCCAGCATATTAACTATTTCACAAAAGTAAATTGAACCGTCTTCTCTATTGCTATGTGGACTAATTAGCTCTTATATTCCATCATGCTGTATGTATCTATTCTCATGTGTGTATACATACACATAAGTGTCCTTTTTTGCTTCTCTCTAGAGCCCTAACACACATGGAGACCTAGAATCACATGTGATACAATTGAAACACCAGGAATTTTGTCAGTGGAACATTAATCTTCCAAATGTCATCTTTGCTTTTTTCACATATTTAAGAGTTCTTTTGTAGCAGATTTGCCTAGTGCAATAACTTGTATAATTACTTGATTACTGCTTTGTGACTATTGATTATGAATACAAATAGCATGAAATTCTTGAAATGTTATTTGTCTGTGTATTATCTATTGGTTCAGTTGTAAGAATTTTGTTTTTACTACATTGAGTCATAGTCATAAGATATTCCTTAATGTTCATCAGCAGGTGCTTCAAATCCTTTTGCATTTCAACTACCAATTTCTTTATTACTGGTGGAAATCTTACTGATATAAGGAGAGGGAGCTATGTAAGCAAGTAAAGATAACAGTACATATAACTATTTATTATTGAGGGTTTTTTCCTTCTGTTCTTGAAAATACATTCCAATTTCTTGGATTATTTGAGCATCACACAGATTAATGAAATAGGACAAAATTATACAACACTGACGCACACATTTCCAATTTTTTTAAAAAAGAACTTTTACTGTGAATTGGGTGAAAGTTTACACAGTAAACCATTAGGTTAAAGAATTCAAATACATTTTGTTTTATATTATCTATTACACTACCCTTGTAGCAGTCATGCATTTGTGATGTCAATTTCAAGATTGGGATATAGGGGTGAAGTCTAGTCTGTTAATCTGGAGATAGCCAATGAGTAGCTGATAAGGCCTCTGTGTGGACATAGCTTTCTCCTGGGAATTCTGGGAAGTCTCATGGTATTTCCCAATTGGAGAAGAGAGACTTGACTCACAGTCTCTGGGAGTCATTCTCCGAGATGACGGTCTGCTGACAAGATGAGAAGACAGCATGCTGATCAATCTTAATTCCTGTAGAATGGAGGAGGTGGAGGAGAAGTCATATGGGCTTGCCAGACCTCTGGGGTCAGAGAAGTGACAGAGAGACCCCTGCCAGCACTGAACTGATCCCGCCACCAATGGATACTGCTGATGGACCAGGAACTCTGGAAATGAGGAGCTATGGAGAGCTTCCTGCCAATGCCAGTATGCCTATACTGTACATGCTTCGTTAGTTGGAAGGAGACTTTATAGACTGGTATCATACATATGGGCTAATATGGGACTTATGACTTTGGACTGGACTGGATTGGGATGCTTTCTCAATGTTCCCCTCCTCTTGAATATAAACCTTTCCCTTGTATCCATATGCACATCTATGAATTTGTTTCTCTAGTCTACCCGTACTAACAAACCCCTCAATGTATTATTACTTATCCTCATTTTTTCCCTATATCTCTTGTTTTCACTCAGTTTTCTTCCTAGAGAAGGCCATCTTGCTTGGAAAAGTAGAGGGGAAAGGAAAAAAGAGAAAAACAGATGGATTGGCATAGTGACTGCCACAATTGGTTAAGCATACCAATTGTGAGGGTGGTGCAGGAGAAGGAAGGGGCCACTCATTAGAAATTGTAACGGACTTGGGGGAACCTGAGAACCACAGAAAAGAGTACTAGTTTCAACAGCATATCTATAAGGAATGACTAGAACCCCATATGAAATCAGATATCATTGCTGACACAAGATAGAACTTCGGTGAAAGCAATGCACTTGTATACTTGTTTTATTAAATGTGAAAAGTGTTCTATTTTATGAATTGTAACAAATAACAGATAATATAGTTCCAAACATATCATTAGGAAATGCAAATTCTATATACACACCAAGAGTTAGTCCTTTAAGCAGAATAAGGAGATAGTACATGATTTGTAAAAAGTGTGAATCAAGGGTATATTCATCCACCGTTTTTACTCATCTTGTATATTTGAACAGAGTAAATATTTAGAGAAAATTAATTATTGCATTATTAAATTATGAGTAATTTATAAATAGTTTCACAGATATAGCTCCTCTTTTTGTCTTCCACCTGTTCACCCAACGTGCTATCCATGTAGCTAATCAGAGCAATAATTAGGAAAAGACTCATTAACAGCTTGTGAAGAGCAAATGATACATTTTGTCAATGAGGTTATCGAAAGCAAAAAGAACATGCATTATTAATGAGTTACAGTTCAACATTTAGGAAAATAAATTTCTTCACAACTGGATCAACTAATCAAATCACAATAAACAAAGAAATAATTGACATTTTAAAGGATTTCATTTTGCTTCTAATCACAATCAATGCCCTTTGAAACAGCATTCATAAAAAAAAAAGAAAGAAAAATGAAAAGAACCTCTTATACCGGGAAAATCTACCCCAAAACTTTTTTAAAGATTAAAAGATGCAAATGTGTGATGAAAGACCTCTTGTAAATATTAAGAAGTTAAGCTGTCACATTGAAGAAGCATCCTTCCTTTGTATTTTCATTATTCTTACATGTGTGAGAAAGTTAGGCAACAGATAAGGAATACTATGAAGGTTAACTTTTGTATCAACCTGATGTACCTGGGTTAAGCAGAGGTGGAGTCCCACCTATCAACCTACCTGATGACAACTTGTGGGTATGGTTTTCTTACAAGAGAAATACTAAGAACTGAATTCTCTCTTGATATTTGCTTTGTGCTTCACTGGGTTCTGTGTCTCATGTCTGGGATTGGTAGCTCATAAAACCGAGAGATCACCAGAGCCTGGCATCTGTCACCACCCTTCCATGTTCCTATGGATCTTTAATCTACATGACTGGAACACCACTGGCCTGTGATCTCACAGCCTCCTGCTTTGCTTTCTTGTTTGGCCCACTGGAGTGACATGAGTCTGTGAGTTCCCAGCTGGAATCTGACTCATGGATTTGATTTGGACTAGGCTGGACTGCACTCCTGATACAAAAGTCTTTCTTAGCATACAGTTATTTCTTGCACAAACGTGGCTGGCTCTTGTTTTATTTCTCCAGAATCCTCTGCTGAATACAAATAAAAATAATTGTCTTTGAATTATACACTTGTGGAAGAATATTAAACATACCACAGATTTCACAGGGGGAGGGGGTTTGTGGAAAGCCTTCCTCTGACACACTTTGGACATGTTATCAGGAAAGAGACACCCTGGAGAAGAATATCATGCTTGGTAAAGGTCAGTGAAAAAGAGGAAAACCTTCAGTGTACTGGGGCAGGGATTAGGTTCTGAAACAATGCGCTTAAAAGTACGTAGTGTTTGTCAGGTTGGTGCAGGACTTAGCAGTGCTTTTGTCTATTTTACATAGGCAAACTATGAGTGGGAACTGATTGGCAACAATAAGAACAATAGTGCACAGTGAACATGATGCACCATTACCTTAGGCCAAGTTCCCTGGACAACATTTACAGTGAAGTATTAACTGGGAAGTGTGGTTGGGATTGAAAAAAGCAGGATTGTGCTGAGAGAGAAACTGAATGTCAGTAAAGTTATCAGAGAATTCTCAGCTAATTTTGTGAGTAGCTTTGGAGAAAAATGACTGTTTGGAATTGCCCCACTTTGAGACAAGGAAACGAGCACTTGGTACCTATAGATTTGTGAGCAATCAATTACAGCATCCATAGAGAATAGTTAGCTTGTGCTAATGACCTTCCTTGGACAGAGGCTCATCTCTAGGCAGGGATCCTGCTATGTGCTGTCAGCAGTAAGTAGAGTTGACGCGGTCCAGAGGAAGTTCTTCGTCTTGGGAGTGAGTCAGAATTTTGAACCCCGACTAAAATCCCTGTAGTAAAAACAGCCTCTAAGCATCTGTGGCTGAAACAACAATGATCTATTTCTTCATGAAAATAACAGGTGGGTTTTGTTTGTTTGTTTTAAATTCTACTATTCTATAGGAGCTGGAAGACCAGCTCTGCATGCAATAGGAGAACTCATTCACTGGTGAGAGAACATTATGAAGACAGCTGCTTGAACAACTGGCTGGAAGAGATCCATATCTTTGCCAGTTTCAAAGAAAGATGAGCCAACAGAATGCTCAGAGAAGAATATCATTACTCTCACATGAAAGTAAAATTTGCGGAAGATCATCCAACACATTTGTGGTAGCACACTGACAGGAAGCTGCTAGGGTGACGTGGCATAATGTTTATGGTTGTTGATGCAATATGAGACTTGGATGAAAACCAAGAATCAGAAAAAGAAGTCAACTTGTGTTTTATTGACTATGAAAATGTATTCAACTGCCTTAAAAAGAAGGGATTCCAGAAAATTACATTGTGCTTACGTGGACCCTGTGCATGGTGCAAGGGAGTTGTGCAAACAGAGAAAGGGAATACTGTGAGCTTTAAAGTCAAGCAAGGTGAATGCCGGGGTTGTATTCCCTTACAATAATTATTCAATCTGTATGCTGAGCAGATAATTAGAGAAGCTGGAATATATGAAGAAGAACAAGAAATCAGGATTAGAGGAAAGCTTATTAACAATCTGAAATATACAGATGACACCACCTTGCTTGCTTAATGTGAAAGGGACTTCATGCACTTGTTCATGAAGATCCAGTATGGATTTCAATTAAATGTGAAGAAAATAACTGGACTAGTACACAGCATCATGCAAAATAGAGAGAATATTGAAGTTGTTGTGTGTTGTGTGTGTCTTGCTTAGATTTCTGAATAATGTTCCTGGGAGCAAAAGTCAGGAGATCAAATGACTGGTTTTTTCCATGTAAATCTGCTGCATTAGCCCTCTTTAATGGTTGTAAAGTGAGAATTTTACTTTGAGGAAAGATAAGTCAACTGCCTCTAGTACATGTGCTCGTTTGGCATTGAATAAGAAGGATAAAGAAAAATTGATGCATTTGAATCGTGGTGCTGGAGATGAATATTGAAAAGTTTGTGGAATGCCAAAAGAACAAACAAATCTATCTTGTAAATAGTAAAGCCAGAATGCTTCTTGGAAGTAAATGCAGCCTATGGACATGTCATCATGAGACACTGGTCCCTGGAGAAGGGCATCATGTTTGGTTAAGTAGAGGGGCAGCCAAAAAAGACAAAGGCCCTGCACGAGATGGATTGACACCATGGCTACCACAGTGGGCCCAAATGTGAGAACAATTGGGAGAATGCCCAGAAACAGGCAGTGCTTCATTATGCGGCACTCAAGGCAGCACCTCGCAACAGCAAGGACAGTTTTCCCAGGGGCTCTTCAGAATGGCCTCAAAGTCTCTTCCTGAGAGTTTTTTTTTCCCATGGAAGAGTCAAGTACATCCTTGGAAAAATCTTGAATCTCCATATTACCACAAACACCTGAGGTCATTTCCTTACTAAATATTGTTCCCCTCTGGACATGTCTTCCGATTCTACTGCCTTTCTTGAATATTCCTGGAGTCAATATTAGGGAATATATATCCTCCTCTGGGGCTTTAGAACTTTCAAAATGCAATTATATTTGGAAAAAGAATGGGGTTAAAATAATTGCCTTTATCTTTGAATAATCAAAGAGTCTGAATTCAGAACTCTGGTTCCATTGTCAATACAGTGTTATATCAGAAGCATGTAGACATTTAATTTATTTCCTTTCAGTCAGACCTATGAGCTACTAATCTCCCACAAAGTTCATTCTCAGATATTTCCCTCTAGCCTGGATTGTTTGCTTCCTCACCCCGTGGATCCCTCTCAGGTTAATAGTGCCTATTCTTAAAGTACATAGAAGAATATAGAGAAGGCCTCATTCTGAGCCCAATCTTTTTCCTGACTCGCTTTATTCTACTGAATAGATTGTTCTCAGCCGTACTCACTAAAATACCTTTTAAATCATATCCCGTATTCTTTAGAAATTTATCGCCTGCCAACTTTCCCAACCCTGTAAGGTGCTGAATTTCTAAACTCATGATTCACTTATGCCTCTGCTTGCAAATTGACCATTTTTTCCCTAGATATATTTCCTTCTTTCAAAATAGAACCAATAATAATCAAACAATCAACATACTCTAAAACTTCTGTCTTCCTGTCTCTGCCTTAGAAAGTCTGCCCCAATTGTCAGGTGGCCTATCGTCTACAATATACAGATCATAATTTTAGCACACATTTTGCTTCTGACCATTATGCTTTTTCCCAGTCTTTGATATCAGTTACTTCACTGCAGTTAGCTAATCACCAAGCCAAAGCCACATATTTCAGTTTGGGGACAGCATTCTAATTCCAAGATGACAAATTGTATATTAGTCAGGGTAAATAAACAATAGCATTATAATAGAAACAGTAGATAAATCTGTGTTTCAGCACAATAGTGACATTGCTTTCTCAACTATGAATATTCCTATTAACAAGCAAATCATGGGGATTAACAAAGAAGTTATAAGTGATAATTCTAAGATGTTTCTGTTGTGGAACTATAATAAGCAAGAGTATATATTTCCTGTTGTGCCAGGGATTGGCAGTACAGCTTGTTTGAAACATATTAGACATTAGGTCTGGAAAAGGCACATCATTTAAGTAACACTGACTCATGATAGAATGTGTAAAGCATGTTGCTGTTGTGTTAGAAGCTATGCAACCAATGTTTTAAATACCAGCAAAATCACCCATAGTGAAAAGAGTCCAGTGAATTATTCAGAGTTTCAATGACTAGAAAGAAGAACATAGGGATCGAATTCTCAAAAACAAATACAAACATGTAGAAAGAAAGAAAAATTTAATAAATAAGATTCATGAATGTCTATGGATAATAGAAGAACTAATATAATTGCCGTGATGACCCCTGGAATTTGGATGGAAGAAAAGAGGGATGGAGCTGCCTTCTCAAAGTATCTATCTAAATTATAATGAATGAGTGAGGTTGCATTTCCCGATGTGTTATGACTTACGCTGAGAAGAAACAGGTAAAACTGCCCATTGATGGCCTGAGCCCCCGTGGCGTAGTGGTTGTGCATGAGACTGCGGCCTACTGGGATGGAGGTACAATTCCAGCAGCGGCTCCACAGGAGGAAAGACTGGACCTCCTACTCCCACCACCAGAGGGCAGTGATGCCCAAAAAACAAAAACAAAACTATCCATTGATATCTGGAATGTGGTGTGCTGTTTAGTGCTCTCTATTTGACTTCTCCCGGATATAGTAACCATTATGATGGCTACAGAGTCCCCAAAGGGAAAAATTAACAGGTTGTAATTCCAGTGACAAATGCTCACGATAGTTGCTATCAGGACATGTTGCAAAGTTTTTTCCGGTCTGCTAATAAATACCCCAAGGAGTATACTGCTCTTCTTTAAGCCTCAGTTCCAAGGCATTCCAAGGGTCCAGAAACTCAGTTCCCTGAATTAAAGGCCCAAAGCCACTCAACTCCCGCCACCCTCAGCCTGAAGGCACCGGTTCCACTTCCAAGGGTCAGCAAGCCCAGATTCCCAACTTAGTGTCCAGAGAGACCCTACTTCACAAACGACAACCTGCAGAAAACACTCAGCTTTACCTGCTTTCTGGGTTGGGAGGTCAGTCCATCACTCTGGTCTATACCCATTCCTGGTAATTAGCAATGCATGTCGAGTGCTTATTTGATTAATTTTAGACATTAAATGTTAATGAAGACCTTTAGTTTCTAGATTTTTTTGGCATACATATTTGGTACATATATTTGAATAATGCTCATATTAATTAGTCCATTTGTAGTTGTATGAGCATTATTTTTTCACTGACAATGTTGCATTTCAAGGCAGAAGTTGGAATGTCCATTTGTAGATGAATACAAATACATAATCATTTGGGCTATGTCATTCTCAGCATAGCAGACCATATGATTATCTAATTCAAGATAACAAAAAACTGTCTATGTTAACTCACTAACACCTAGGATACTGTTATGTGCTCCATTTTGTTTTTCAACTTCCAGTATTATCATTTTTTTACATTTCACATGCAGGGCAATGTATTTTAATATGGCTCTTCTAACCAAAGTCTCTAAATCCTACAAAATGTCCTTTCCCTGCCAGGATCTGGTAGGAAGGTAAGGGAGGATACTGATGGGATTTACCTTTGACTAATTGTGAGCAGCAGTCACTGATATGCCATTCTTCTGTGTATAAAATGAGTCTTCTGGGAACTAAAAGGAGGGATCTCTTTACCAGGAAGATCTGGGAGTGGTCTGTACCATCTGGATTCAAGATCCTACATAGATTCAGATGACAGTTTCACCATTAGAAGAACATCAGTGGAACCAAATATAGACTAGAGTGATGAATAAATATACCTTACAAATTTCAATGAAAAGAACCTGTTATCAGAAGGGAATTTGACATGTTATCAGAAGGAATTAGTACTTAGAGATTGAGTTATCCCAGGTTGACTCAAAAAATGAGACATTCATGTGTATAAGAGTGAGCTTTACCTCAAAGTGTAACTGTATATTAATAAACCACCCCAGCCCAGTTCAGATCAAGTCCATAAGTCCAATATTAGCCCATTTGTCCAATTCTAGTCATAAATTACTCCTGAGACTCAGGCAGCCATTCACAATGATACCATATTGAAGAAGATCACAGGCCACCTATACTCTGTGAGTGAAAAGTTTTGTGAATCCAGTGGTTGTAGAAGCATCTCCAGGACTTTAGCTGCCATCACTGTGGCTTCAGGTAGCTTGTCAACAGAAGGTATAGCAGAGAAAGTGGTTGAGGAAGAGAGGCCTGCTTCTTCTAACAGCAGAATCAAGAGAGAAATTTCTGAGAACCCTTATGAGAAGGCCATTCCTATAAAGGCCTTTCATCTGATTGACAGGGTAGACTCCACTCCTTTATTCTTTTATCATGTTGACATGAAATGGTGTAACTACCACAGAGGTGGACATAAGAGTTTGAAAATCAAAGTCAATAAAAAATAAGAATGTTCTCAATAAGAATTGACACAGTACCTACAATAACGGGCTCCAGCAGGGTAGTGATAACTTGGATGGTATAGTAAGTGATCATGTGTTGTTTTGTTAGAGGTAGTGTGGCTAGAAATTGAAATTGACGGGATCACAGATAACTAAGACAGCAAATAGATGCTATTCAAAGTGATTTTAGTTACAGTAGTCCATTTAAATCTCACCCCATCATTAATTGAATACTATTGTCCTCATTTTTCAAAGAGGAGAAGAATTACAAAATCCATATGAAGAATGTGTCTGTTGTTGGACACAGTCAAATTAAGTCTGACTGAAAAATACCCTCTATAACAAAACAGTACTGTGAAAGATTATAGGATCAGATTACCAGGCCTTTTCTCCCAGGGAGCAAATGTGAGTGGGTTGACGGTATTATTATGAGCAGCTAAGCTTATGCAGTGTGGGACTAGGTCTATATAAGATGTTTGTTTCTAGAGTCCATCAGATCCCTGGTGGCATAATGGTTGTGCATTGGGCTGCTAACTGCTAGGGCCACAGTTTGAAACCAGCAGCCAGGTTTTCTACTCCCATAAAGAGTCACAGTCTCTAAAACTCACATAAGGTCTAGTTACAAGAGTCAGAATAGAAGTTGATGGCAATTTTTAAAATTCCATTAGGTTGATTCTGACTCACAGTAACCCTTCGTGCAACTAAACAAAACACTACATAGTCTCACCTCATATTCTAAAATATTTTTCCATGTTTTGATCCCATTTTTCCCGCCACCATGTCAATCAAACATCACAAATACCTTTGTTGTGGAACCACTAATTTTCAAGGGACTTATATCTTCTAATAACATGTTCAAAGTACTTGAGGCATAGTTTCCCCATCCATGCGTCTAAGAAGCATTCTTGTTGTATTTCTTCCAAAACATATTTGTTTGTTCTTCTGGCAGTCATATTTTTTCACTATTTGTTACAAACATCATAATTCAAATTCATCAATTCCTCTGGGGTAATTCTTATTCATTGTCACAGCTTTGTCAGACATATGTGGCAATAGGAAATGCCATAATTTAGATGGGAAAAGAAGCAACAAAAACCCTCACTGACGTTAAATTGATTCCCGCTAATAGTGACTTTGCACAATAGGGTCGAATGGCTCTTGGGAGACTCTGGGATGTAACTTTTTATGGGAGTAGAAAGCTTCTTCTTTCTCCCATGGAGAGATGGGTGGTTTTAAACACGGAACTTGCCATTAGTCATGTTAACTGCAATCACTAGGCCACCTGAGCTCTGTTGGCTTATATTAAGATCACCTTAATCTTCACACTGACCTATTTGATCTTAAGGAATTTAAACAGATCTGGGTCAGAAGATTTACCTCACACAATATATTCTTTGGTTTTTCAACTTCTGCTTATCGACTTCTGCTTACATGAGTATTGATTGAAGATCCAAGTAAAATGTAACCCTTGAGATATTCAAACTTTTCTCCATTTATCATGGTGTGTCTATTGGTTCACGTACGAGGATATTTGTTTCCTTACATTGAGTTCTAGCCCACATTGAAGACAATAGTCTTTGATTTCCATCAATAAGGGCTCCGACGCCTCCTTGCTGTCAGCAAGCAAGATTGTTTCATCTGTGTGATAGGTAGGCTTGTTGTGACAACATGGCCAATGAACACATGTAAGATCAATTGAAGGGTGGAGATATATGTGGTTCAGTGAGCCCCGCCTTTTCACTCTTGCTCTTGGATCTTTGGACCAGCTAGCTGCATTGCTTGTTCTGTACCTCAGTCTCCAAGCTACACTACTCGTGGGAACCTCATCTGTGGTCTGTGTTGCTGTGAGTTGAGGTTCCTTTAAGCCCTGCTTCGCCACACTCCTAGGATATACATCTTTTCAGCTGGGGACTGTTGGACTCCAGCTAGTCATCTAGCTGACTGCTGTGACCTGCTTTGCTGTGTGCTGCCTGTGGCCACATAGCCTGAATTGCCCTCCAGAGGCCTACTCAGTGGCCCTCAAGACTCAAAGGATGGCCAGTGTACTAGATGTCTCATGCAAGTGAGTTGCACTGAAACATTTGTACTGCTTTATAGATTAGTTCACTTTATTTCTTATGCTAGATATTTTTCTATCTATCTAAATATATAGAAATAATTATTAGTGTCCTGATTTTGTGTGTCTAGAGAACCCTGTCTAACACAAGCTGCGTATTGCAGGTTGTTAAAGTGGTTTTTCATTTCTCGTGTTGTGTTCTTCAGTCTGTCTAGTTTCTCACATTATTTGATCATAATACAGATTAAGTATTGGAAAAGCATACAGCCCTGATGCTTATTTTAAACCATGCACTATACACACTTGTGCTTAGCCTATGTGCAGGGATGACATAAACTCAATGAAGTGTTCCGGAATTCTCATTCTTCTCAAGGCTATCTATAGGTTGGTAGAAACCACAGAGTTGAACATTTTGCATTCAATAAAACATATGTAAATATCTTTCTGATCTTCTCTGCAGTCATCCATGATCCGTCTTATATCAGCAATGCTATTCCTCATTGTCAGTCCTCTTCTGACTCCAGCTTGAATTTTTGACTGGCCCCTGACAATGCATTACTGCATCAGATTATTATTATTATTACTTGAGAAAGATTTTATTTGCCTATGCTGTTAATAATATTGTTCAATAATTTACACACTCTGGTAAGTCACCTTTCTTTGGAATTGTCACAAATATCTGGCTGTAATTCAATCAGTTGCCCAACTAGATGTGTTTGAACTTTTATAACATAAACTGTTAATGCTTCCGTGTTCTATCAGCTTGTTGAAATATTTCTCTTAGTATTTCATCAATTCCTGGAATCTTGTTTTTCACTAAGGGACTCAGTGTACCTTAACTTTCTTACTTCAATATTATCAGTTCTTAATCATATGCCACCTCTTGAACTGATTGAATATCAACCAGTTCTTTTCAGGATAGTGATTCTGTGTATTCTTTCCATGTTTTTTATGCTTCCTTCATCATTGAATATTTTGCCCATAAAATTATCCAATATTAGGCCTGAGCCCTGGTGGCGTAGTGCTTGTGCATGGGACTGCGGCCCACTGAGATGGAGGTTCAATTCCAGCAGTGGCTCCACAGGAGCCAAGACAGGAGTTAAGGCCTCTTACTCCTACCAGCGGAGGGCAGTGATGCCCAAAAATCAAAAAAAATATTATCCAATTTGTGATTTAAGACTTGTTTATTTCTTCAATTTTTACAGCTTGAAATATATTGACAATGCTCTTCCCTTTTGCCTTTCTAACTCCAGGTCCTGGCATGTTTTTGTGATTTCTGATCTTTGTCATCACAATTGCCTTTAGTAGTTTTCTAATCAGAACTTTACTACATCATTTATTTCACTAGTTTTTGCTACTCGAGTAAAGAGCAAGTTTCAGAGTCTTTTCTTATATAAACTTTGGTGTTTTTCATTCTTTCCTATTTTTTAATGAGTTTTTCTTTCTTCTTGTGTCATGTTCGAAGTGCCATTTAGCAATTTACCTGGTCTTTGGTCATTAGTTTTCAATCTGTCAGATGTATTCTTGAGATGGTCTCTTAATTTATGTAGGACATCCTCGAGGTTATATTTTGGTCTTCTTGGACTTATTCTAATTTTCTTCAATTTCAACTTAACTTGTATATGAATAATTTATTATCTGTTCCAGAGTCAGTCCCTGACCCCTGGCCTTGTTTTGACTGACAATACTGAGCAGCTCTTGTCTTCTGCTACAGATGCAGTCATATTTATTGCTATTTATTGCATCTGATAAGGTACATTTGTGCAGTTTATGTTGACGGAAATTTTCTAAAGATGTCATTGATCTTGTGAAATTATCAATGCATCTGGATTACAAGTTTCATCAATTATGCAACTAAGAAATTGTTAAAATCTCCAGCCTCATCTTAAGTATTTAGTGATTTGAATAATTATCTTAGCTGATTAATCTTATACATCTATACATATTATCCTACTACATAAAGAACTATACTTCAATATAGATTTCAAAATGTACTTGCAATGAGGAAATGCTTTTTCCTTTGAGGAATTCTGCTTGTCTGTCAATGTCCTGCTGCTCATCGTAGCATGTGGAAGTTGCATAAAGTTATGTCGAATTGATAAATAGATTGTAGGGGTGGGTTCTAGCCTTTGGAGTGGAGTTCTAAAGAAAGAAATCATGAAGATGGAGAGTAAATACTTGTCTAACCTCTGCCTTTTCATAGGTTTTCTACTTCTTTGGCTAGCCAGAGGTCACATAGGCCCACACAGTTACTTGATAGTTTTCTAGTTTTCTGGAAATAATATGGGAAGTTAAAGTTTTGATTCTTTTCTCTGGTCATTGTCTTTGGTTATTCCTGTCTGGAGTAGTGAAAATAAATGTGATTAATGTAAAATTTGACTTCAGGGGGCAAATGGGCCCCTTGAACTTCTTCTCTGAGAACAGGCTGCTTAGACAAAATGGCTGAAAACAGAACCATCCCTGGCTTGATGTAACCAGAAGGCAAAGACCATGTTGCATGTGAATGGTGTGGCAGTTACAGAATCTCCTGTAAACTTGAGTGAAGAGGCAGCGTCAAGTCTGTCACTCAGGTCACAATCAATGGTGTCTCTATGTGGCCAAGGTCTTCCCCTGATGATTCTGTGTACTCCAGTCTTCCTCCCTGGAGGTGGAACACACACTCTATTTGCTTCACTTTCCTGTTTACAAGACACCCAGTGACCTGGAAAAGCTTCTACTGCTTATGGATCCACAAATATTTCCACCTACAAGCCTGTGATCTTCCTGCATTTGACATCATTGCATATGTTGTGTGATTCTGAACAGGAACTTATAGACTGGTATCGGACATACAGGTTAATATTGTACTTATGGTCTTGATCTGGACTAAGCTGGATATTTTATTCATATCCAATTACTCTTTGATATAAAAATATTTCCTATACAGAGAGACTCATATATTTCTCTAATCTACCCAGACTAACACAAATGTCTGGCCGTGTTTATTTTCCTTCCTCTTCTGGGTATATGTTCAGTAGGGGGACTTCTAGATAGTATGATAGCTCAATTTCCATCTGTTTTACATATCGCCAAATTGATTTCCATAGTGGCTGTACATACCTGCAGATCCATCAACCATGTATGAAAGTTCCTTTCTCACCACAGCCCCTCCAACACTGTTCCATTCTGATTTTTTGAATTGGGCTATTTTTGAGGGAGTACCTTGGGCAAATTGTGGTTTTAGTTTGCATTTCTCCTCTGGCTAATGATAGGGAATATTTTCTCATATGCATATTGGCCATTCGGATTTCTGCCCTGGTGTAACTTCTGTTCAGGTCCTTTGCCCAACTCCTCAGTGGGCAATTAGGTTTTTTTTTTCTTTTTGGAGGATAACAGAGTATTGCATATTTTAGCAATAAGCCTTTGTCTGATGTGTCATTGCCGAAGATGTTTTTCCAGTCCGTGACCTCTCTTATTACTCTCTTGGTGAATTCTTTCCATGTACACAGGTGTTTTACCTTTAGCATATCCCACTTTTCAATTTGTGACTCATCTGTATGTGTGCCCTCTCCTATTTCTGATAACCTCTGTATTTCCTGCACCAAAGTACTCATGTTTGTCCCAGTTCCCAATTGTTCCAATTGATGGCCCTAATAGTTTGGGGTTTTATCTCAATGTCTTCACTTTGAGCTTATTCTTGTGCATGGAGTGAAATAAGAGTCTTGTTTAATTTTTCTGCAGGGAGTGTCTTAAACAGGAACAGGTGTTGGATGTTGTCAAGTGCTTTGTCTGCATCTATTATTATCATGTGGTTTTTGTTTTAATGTTAATGTGGCGAATAATACTAATGGTTTTTCATATGTTTAACCATCCCTACATCCCTTGTATGAGCCCCAGTTGGTCATGATGAATTATTTGTTTTATGTACTTTTTCTATTGGTCAGTATTTTGTATCAATGTTCATTAGGGATATTGATCTGTAGTGCTCAATTCTTGTGGAATCCTTGCCTGATTTTGCTATCAGAGTTGTACTAGCTTCATAGAAGTTGTTCAGGAGTTTGCCATCTTTTATAATGTCCTGGAATAGTTTATGTAGGATTGGTCAATTCTTCTCTGAATGTTTGGTGAAACTTTCCTGTGAAGCCATCTTGTCTAAGGGATTTTTTGTTGGTAATCCCTTGATAACTTTGTCTATTTTTTCTATTGTTATGCATCTGTTGAGAATCTTGACATCCATAAGGGATATTCTAGAGAAGGATTCTTTTTTCCAAGAATTTGTCCATACCTTCCAAGTTGTTGACTTCTTTGGACTATAGTTCTTTTTAGTACTGTGTAATTATTCTTTTGATATCATGAGGTCTATTGTAATGCTCCCTATTTCATTCTTCATTCTTGTTATTGAAATTTTTCCTTCCTTTCTTTGGTTAGGTTTATTAGCAGTTTGTCGATTCTGTTTATACTTTCAAAGAACCAACTTTTAGCAGCATTCATTTTTTCCAAAGTTTTATTTTCCCCCTCCTGAATCTCAGCCCTGATTTTTATTATTTCTTTTCTTTTGCTTTAGGATTGTGCTGCTGACTCTGCTCTAGTTGTTGTAGATTTTGTGGCAGCATATCCATCATAATTGTCTCTTCCTTTTTCATGTGTGCATGTATTGCTATGAAACTGCCTCTTATAACTACCTTTGCTGTGTCCCATGTGTTTTGGTAGATTGTGTTCTTTCTCCTTGGTTTCCAAAACTATCCAAATTTCATCTAAGATCTAGGCCAGTACAGCTCCTTTTGCAGTAGAGAATTATCCATCCTCCACTTGTTTGCTGTTGGGTTTTTTTTTTTTTTCATCTTTTCCTTGTTGATTTCCAGCCTTATGGCACAGTGGTCAGAGAGAGAGTTTTGTATGATACCAATGTGCTTACATTTATACAGATTTGACTTATGCCTCAGCAAGTGATCTATCTTCGAATATGTACCATATGGGCTTGAAAAGAATGTGATTTTTTTTTGTATTTGGATGAAGAAATTTGTAAATATCTAT
Organism: Nesogale talazaci; assembly: GCA_004026705.1. Lineage (NCBI taxonomy): Eukaryota > Metazoa > Chordata > Mammalia > Afrosoricida > Tenrecidae > Nesogale > Nesogale talazaci. Next base: position 18,717 of record PVJH01007474.1, on the reverse strand, counting down.
CAGGTAAAATTTTCAAATTTGCAGTGTTTAGATATTTGGCCTCCTTGTTGAGTTTCTTTCCTTGTTATCTATCTTTCACTAGAGAGTGGTGTATTGAAGTCACCTACTATAATTGTTCAGCCTGTAATTTGTTCTTTAATATCTTGGGACATTCCATTAATTTATATCATTCAGGAAATAATATGTTTATATTCTTTATGGTTCTTTGTCTACCATTCTCTTGAACATTGTTTAATGTTCCTCTATATCTCTTTTTATGGTTTGCACTTTGAGGTCAATTTTATCCAGGATTAGGATTGCAAATCCTGCTTCTTTTTAATTGCTGTTCACTGGTCTGTTTTTGATTTTGATTTTGATTCTCAGCTTATTTTTTTTCTGTAGCCTTGAGATGTATCTCCTTGAGTCAACAGATTGATGAGTTGTGTTTTCCAAGCAGTCTGCTAGTCTCAGAAGTGTAACACCTGAGTTCAGTCCATTGATATTCAGGTTATTACATTCATCTGTGATAGCACCTTGCACCTTTTGTGTTTGATGTTTTCCTAACTCCCTTTGTTTTCATTTGTGTGTGTGTTTCATTCTTGACTTCTTTCCACCCTTAAGCCATTGTTCTTTGGGGCTGTTTCTCTTTGTTGCCCTAAGGGGTTGTTTTCTCTTTGTTGTTCTCTTCTGTCCATTCTGGGTTGGCAAGGATCTTTTGTAGGGCTGTGTTTCTTTTAATATATTCTTTGAGGTTTTCCTTGTCTAGGAAGACTCTTATTTTTCCTTCTATCTTGATAGAGAATTTGACTGGGTAGAGTATTCTTTGCACTATTTGCACTATTTTCCTTCAATTTTGGAATATATCACTCCAATCTCTCCTATTCTTCAAAGTGTCTGCTGATGGGTGTGAGCATATACTTATTTTGAAACCTTTATATGTGATTGTTTCTTTTTCTTTAACTGCTCTCATTATTTTCTCCTTTTCCTCAAAGATGGACAATTTAGCTATTATGTACCTCAGTGATATCTTGGGATTCAGTCTTGCTGGTGGGTGTTCTTTCAACCTCCTGAATGATTAACTGTTTTTCATTCATTAAGCTGGGGAAGTTTTCCTCCAAGTATTCTCTCACTATTCTTGTGCATGGCTTCTTTTTTTATGTCTTCTTCCAGAAATTTAATTATTCTGATGCTTTCTTCAGCTCTCTGGTCATCTTTTCAGATCTTTGTTCACATTTGTTAAGGTCTCCTTGTCTGTCCTGCAGGTCACTTCTGTGGTTCTCTGCTTCCTCTAGTCAGTTGGCAAAGTCTGTCTATCTGTTACTGGTTTTTGTTATCTCGCCCCTAAGGTCTTGAGTTTCCCTTTGGTGTATGGTCTTTATATCCTCTATCATTTCATCCTTTTCTGTGTTGTTTCCATCATATCGTGTATGACTCTAAGCAGCATTTTGAATTTTTTTTTTTTTTCTGTGATAGATCAACATCTGCTTCTTCTATGTTCGGGAAAATTTTGACATTACCTTTTGTTTCTCCTGTTTTTTTCATTGAAGTCATTGAGGCTTATTGCTTTCTGCATTGCATTGTTTTAGAGGAGTAAGGTATCTTTATACAGAGATTCAAACAGCACTGGGTACTTTCTGGAAGACTCTTAGGAATGCTTGTTCAAACTACCTATTGTTAATTCAACTATGAAATTAGCCTACCACTTTACTCTCCTGTGGTTTCACTCTTCCTCTAGTCAACCAATATTCTATTATTTGGAGGGCAAGTTGCATGGTCTTCTCCGGGGATGTGATTGTGTGATTGTGGACCAGAAAGGATGGTGCTGTGTTGGGTGATTTCACAAGAAGCTATAATGGTGTGGCCCATGGCAGCTTGGAACACCTCAGAGGGGGGTGGTTTCCTGCTGCAACAGGGGTACCACTGCAGGTAGATAGTTGTGTTCTCTTGTATAGAGCACTATGAACGGTGGACGGAATTGCCTTGGTCGTCTAGATCACCATGAAGATTTGATGGAGGTTCCCGCATCAGCATGGAGCATGGGCAAGTGTTGACCAGGCTTTCTTAGGCCATGTAAGGCACTATGGCAGGTGGGTGGAAGTTTGTTCGGTTACCTGAGACCATAGAGGATGAGTAGGAGTTCTCTAAGTCATGCAGGAAAAATTTCCCTTGGACGAAGGTGAGCAGGAATTCCCCAGCCATATGTTCAGTGCTGCAGAGGGTGGGCAGCAAGAATTTGTCCAGAGAAAGGTGGCCAGGACTTATCCTGGAAGGTCAGCAGGATTTCCCCCAGAGAAAAGTGGGTGGGCTTTCCCCAGTCTAAGTTTATGCTGAAGAGGATGACACACTCCCAGCTGCGTGGAGGGCAGATATAAATGCCCTATGCTAAGCGAAGGAGGCCTGGAGGTTGATAGTGGTATGTGAGACAAAAGGGAAGAGAAAAAGAACAAGAAGAAATTAAGAAAACTGAGCCTGCTGAAACAGTAGGGGGGAAGAGAGGAAAACAAAGGTTACAATACAGCTGAGCCCTGTTCCCCGGCCTTCAGGCTGGAGGGGTTTAAAGCCTGCCCCAAGGCTGTGATTGTCTTGAGATAAAAGACCTTGGACCTGCTGCAGATTATCCTGGATATGGCTGAGACAGTGGCTGAGCTAAGGTTAGCCCTTAGCTGACCTCAAATGTGGTAAGTCAAAAGCCCCCAGCATCTCAAAACCTAGTGGATATATGCCTACTTTTCTTTATGGTGCTCCTCCTGCAACCTGTGACCTGGCATTGTGGAGTTTCCCTTTTAGTAACTCTCCTCCACTGATTACTACAGAGTCCACCCGGTATGTGTTACTCAGGTACCATCTTGGCAGAAGTCTCAGTTAAATGGATCTTTAAATGGGGATGCTGCATGCCTGCAAAGAAGACACTGACAAAATAAATTGTACCTAGTGCCTTGTGTATTGAGAGCATTTGCATATGAAAAGACTTGCTGAAAGAGCTACTGTCAGTCTAAAGATTAAAAAGGAAGAATTGGGCTTTTTAAAATTTTGAACTAGTATGTTCCAGAAGCTGGAAAAATCTGGAGCCATGTAGAAACTTTCCTCCTAGGACTGAATTTTCAAGGAAGCTTGTGAGTAGCCTTGGCTTGCTAGGTGACCACCTCGATCCACTTACAGAGTGGAAATGAGATAAATGCAGCAATAGAGAGATGTGTTGAGTTTGGCTACTGCTGCTTGTGGACCTGGTTCACAGGGACTAGAGGAGAAGACATGAGTGGGTTTGCTGGTCTGAAATTTCAAGAGTCTTGCATAAGGTATTATAAAATTGATTCAATATTGTTATCATATAAATTTCAAAACATTGGCACATATGTGGAGTACTCCCGACCCCAGATCAGAAAAAACCCCTCTTGGTGGAACTTTCATAGTACACGTTTCTCCAGCTAGGCAAGCATTAAGCAACTAACTCTGAGTCTGTGCATACAGTGGTGCTGCCTTGGATGATGCTCTCTGGTCACACTGAGTTTTTTTTTTTTTGTAAAATCAGTTTCACTAGAACTTTGTTCTATGTGATGACTGATTTAAGAGAACAGCTTGCAGCAGTGAAATTTTGTTTCCCATTTGGAAAAAAATGCTGCAGAAACTGTTGTGATGTTGAACACAGCTTACATGGTCAGTGCTATGAGAAAAATCCAAGTCTGCAAGTCATTTTCTCATTTCAAAAAGGTAAAGTGACGCCTGATGAATAACCTCATTGTGGACATCCATCAACTTCCTGAGAGGATGAATGTCTGTTTGTCGAGCATTTGGAGTTGGTTTCACCAGTTGGACTGCTAACCAAGCTTTCTATTTAGAAGTTCAATAAAGATTGCTAACTGTGTACTACAAAAGGCCTCATTTGTGACAGACGGGGTACTGGTTTGCCACTATGACAATGCACATGAACACACAACCATCACAATGTGCCAGTTTTGGGCAAAAAAACAGCAAGCCTTTCTTGTTCCTCACACCTTATTTACCTGATCCAGCTCGGCAACTTCTTGCTTCTGTGTATGAAGTGGAATATAAAAGGTCAGCAATTTGATGATGCAGAAGTGGGTAAAAAAAATTAGAGAGGTGATATTATCCATCCATCATATGAGTTTGAAAAATGTTTCCATGAATGGAATCACAGATTTGACAAATAGATTTGACAAATCTATTGAAGCATTTATTAATTTTGTAAAAGTTGTAAAGTAAGGTTTGTATACTGCAAGTTTCTTGCTTTGATTAAAAAGAAAGAAGAATGCTAATTTTACGTTGGCATATAAACTAGTATAAAGAGGAGAGAATGTCTCACTGATAAAAATTTAATATAATTCACAGTTGCAACTAATTTTTAAGTGGAGTAATATTGGTAAAAATAACAGCTAAATAGAATCTCAACTGACTAAGCCCATGAATAAAGAGTAAAATCAAGAATTTGCAAGACTCCTAAAAAGGAACATTAATACACATGTCTTCCCCCACCAAACCTCAATACTTTATAAATTATTATTGTTTTGTCATGTCTTATACTGCCTGATGTCTCCAATGTCTGCCCTCCCAATAGGAGGATATGTGTGGATCCCTGTAGCTGGCTCCCTCTATGTACCCCACCTTCCCTCCACCCATTCAGTACCTCCACTCTTACTACTGGCCCCAAGGTGTACATCTGTCCTGGGTTCCCAAAATTTTCAGGTTCTTTCTCCACCATTGTACCTCCTCCAGTCCAGTTGGATTTGTAAGGTAGAATTGGGACCATGATAATTGGGGTGAGGAAGTCTTCAGGAACTAGAGGAAAGTTTTATGCTTCCTTGCCACCTCACTGCACCTTGACTGGCCGATCTCCCCCCATGAATTCCTGGTAAGAGGGTCTCCAATTGTCAACAAGTGGGACTTGTGTCCCTACCCTGCTCTCCCCCTCATTTGTATTGATGTGCTTCTTGTTCGTTGATGCATGATATCTCCTCCCTTCAACACTTCATGATCACACAGGCTAGAGTGTTTCTTCTATGTGGGTTTTGCTGCTTCTGGGCTAGATGGTCACTTGTTCACTTTCAAGCTTTTAAGATCCCAGATACTTTACTGTTTGGTAGCTGGGCACCATCAGATTCCTCTGCTCTGTCTGTCTCTGCTCCCTTTTGTTTTCAGTGATCATGTTGGGAGGTTGGGCACATGATATGATTTTTTGTTCTTTGATGTCTGATATCTGTTTTTTTTTTCCCACACCTCAAGGTCACACAGGCTGGTGTGCTACTTCTATGGTGGGCTTTGTTGTTCCTAGGATATATGACTCTTTGTTCACTCTCGAGCTTTTAAGTTCTCAGACGCTATATCTTTTGATAGCTGGGTATCATCAGTTACCTTCACCACTCTTGCTCATGCTCCCACGTCTTCAGTGATCATCTCGGGAAGGTGCGCACACAGTGTTTCTTGTTTGATGCCTGAGATCTGGTTCTTTCAACACCTCATGGATACTTCTTCCGGGTGGGCTTGGATACTTCTCAGCTAGATGGTCATTTGTTTATCTTCAGTCTTTGAGATCCCAGACTCTACATCCTTTGATAGCTGAGCACCACACATTTTCTTCACCACATTTGTTTATGGACTATTTGACTTCAGTAATTGTATTGGGTCATTGAGCATGATTGAATACCAGATTAATAGAAAAAAGTGGTCCTGCATTGAGGGAGTGCCTGGGTGGGAGTCCAAGGTCCATCTTCTACCTTAGTACTGAACCTATAAATATATGTACATGGATTTATTCCCTCCTTATAATAGATTATTATATTTACATATGTACATGTCATGTTTAGACCTCTGCAAGTGCCCTTTGGCTCTATTTCCTGCTGCCTTCCTCCTTTCCCAGTATCATGTTCAGCCTTCATCTGAGTTTCAGTACTTCTCTGTTACATTGCCCTTACTTAAGCTTTACCATGTCTCCCACCCCCGCCTTGTCACAGATTCTGGGTCACTGGTTGTTTTCCCCCTCCCTGAAGCTGTCCATCGCCCCCCTAACTCTCCCTCTCCCCCGTGTCTACCAGGAACCATCATTCCAGTCATTCTCTCCTCCCAGCTGCCCATCCAGGAATGCTCTTGATTCGGTCCATTTGGGGGGCTCAGATCACATTTTTCCCCATCATATGACCCCTAAAATATCCTCTGTTGTGGTATGCTTCCATAAGGAGACAGTATGGCAAGACTTGTTGTTGTTTGCCCAGTCCCACCTGTGGCACAAGTCCCCACAGGGGTATAGTCTTCTGGGCATTGTGGGTAGGAATGGGACAAGTGTGGGGACCGTACCAGCTCTCTTTCTCTTCCTCTGTGCCCACCTGTCTCCATGTGGGTGTGGCATTCTGGCCCTTCCCCCAACCTGTTTTCTGCCATACCCACTCCCAGGGAGGGAGTCAGTCTGGCTCTGGTTACAGCCGGTCCTGTAGTACTCTCTTTTCATGCCTCCTTACATGTATCCATGCTGTCTTCCTGGTTGAGTACTTCATGGTACTATCTGCATGTCCACTCCAGCTTCTCTGAAGATAAGGCTTGCACTGTCCCCATAGGTGGGTTAGTGCCCTGCTCCCTCGATTATCCTTTCACTTTTGAATCCTCTTTTTTCCCTCCCCTCTCTGTCCTTCTTCCTTCCTGTACTGTACCCAGCATGTGCTTCCCTGGGTTTGGTCCCACCTCCTCCCCTTTCCCTAAATCTCTACCCAACTGTTATGTTTTAGGAGGCTTCCCTTTTATACATACCTTGCTGATTACACATACCTTAGGGCACTCATGCTATATTTCTCCTTTTGTGATTGACTGACTTCACTTAGCAAAATTTCCTCCAGCTCTTCCATGAAGACATGTTTCACATGTTCATTGGTGCTTTTGAATGAAGCATGGTATTCCATTGTGTGCATGTACCAAAGTTTGTTGCTCCACTCATCTGCCAATGGAAATTTGGATTGTTTCCAACTCTTTATGATAGTGAATTGTACTGCCATAAACATTGGCATGCTCAGTGGTTTATTTCTTACCTCTTCTGGGTATATACCCAGTATAGGGATAGCTGGGTCATAAGGTAGCTCAATTTCCATTTTCATTAGGTGCTGCAAGACTGCTTTCCATAGCGACTGCATATATCTACATGACCACCAGCAATGTAGAAGTATTGCTATTTCACCACATCCCCTCCAACATTTGTTGCTCTCTGTTTTTCTCATTTGGGCAAACCTCAAGGGTGTTAGAAGGTATATCATGTTTGTTTTGATCTGCAGTTCTCTGATGGATAATGATCGGAAGCACTTTCTCATACATTTATTGGCCATATGAGTCTCCTCCCTAGTGAAACTTCTTTCTAGTTCTTTATCCCATTTCTTCAAAGGATTAACTGATTTCCTCTTTTTGCAAGCAAGGAGGATATTACAGATTTTTGTAATAAGCCCTTTGTCTGCTGTGTCATTGCTAAAAATCCTCTCCAAGACTGTGGGTTTCTTCGATACTCTGTTGGTAAATTCTTTGGTGTACACAGGTGTCAATTTCAGATTCTTCTGTGTGTATTCCCTGCACTACTGCAGTCAGCCTTTGTATTCTCTGGCCAAGGTTCTTAGATGCTTCCTGATCCTTTCAACTATGATACTGACAGTTTGAGGTTTTACTTCTAGGTCCGTAATCCACCTTGAGTTTGTTCTTGTGCATGGGGTGAGGCAGAAATCCTGTTTTTTTCTACATGTGGATTTCCATTGTCTCCAGCACAATTTGTTAAATAGAGCATTATCCTCCTACTTGATGCTTTTGGGGCCCTTGTCAAATATGAGTTTTCTATATGCTAATGGTTTTATTTCTGGGTTTCTATTCTTTGTTTTTCTGGCCATAAGGAGTCGGCAAGGATCTCCCTCAGGGTTGGGTGTCTCAGAGCTTATTTAACTTTTTCCTTGTCCTGGAAAACCCTTATCTCTCCTATTTTGATAGATAATTTTGCAGGGTAGAGAATTCTAGGGGAGGCATTGTTTTCTTTCAGTTTCTGGAAGATACTAGTCCACTCTCTTCTCCTCTTCATGGTTTCTGTTTTTAGGTTTTCTCTTTCATGGTTGTTTAATTTATGTTTTACAGTAGAACTCTGGCACTAGATCACATCAGTACTTTACATTATCAGATTTCCATGTTAAATGCCAAGAAATTTTTTCATCTGAGCTGGAGAACAATATATCAGAATCTGACCTGAGGCACCTGATGTTTGCAAACAAAAGCAGTTCATGTTTCAATCATTTGGAGCTAATTGGCTTTGTTAGTATGCAATGCTTAAACATTTTTCAGCTGTGTTCCAACACTTTGCCATAGTTTTCTTAGTTTTTGTGACTTTTTGTGCTGTTTTTAGATAAAAACATAAATCCTAAGACGTTTGGTTTTGTTTGAAGAATCATCGTGATAAGGAACTGGTTGACTGTGCTTTCAATATTGTTGATGACAATTTAGTAACCCTTTTAGAAATCAGTTAATAAGGTGCCAGGAGCAGACTGCATTACTCAGATTTTTTTTTTAAAGAAATAGCCAGGTCCTAGTGAAAAAAAGGGCAAATAATGGGGAGGGGAGGAGGAAATCTCTTGAAAACCAGCTGATTTTATTAAAGGAGATTCTCCTTCCAAACAATGACTCTCTCTCCATACCTCCTCTCTGGATTTACGGATGTCTCCCTAGATCCAGATCTTCATCAGTATCAAGGTATGGGCCATACATTTTTTGATAAAAAGTTTTTTAATGCTGTGATTTTAAACTATATTATTTAACTCTGAACTTATTTACTTTGAAATGTTTGTGTAATGTTTTATATAACAAGGCAAGATTAGGGTAGAAACTTGGTGGTTGAGAACAGAATACCTTTTCAATTATTTCTTATGGGAAAAATTGATTTGAACTCAACTGCATTGCATCTTAAGGCGCCTTCTAGAATGGATTATTGATACTAATCTGATTGGTTACATATATATATATATATATATATACATATTTTATTGGGAACTCCTACAGATATCACAGTATTCCATAGTTCAATCACATCAAGTGGGATAGTACAATTGCCACCACAATCAGTTTCAAAGCATTTTCTTTCTTGTTGACTTCTTGATAATAGCTTAAATTTATTCCCTTTCTCCCCCACCTTATGCTCTAGAAATTTCCCCTCTTACATCTTACACAATCCAATATATTCATTTGTGAAGGAGTGGAGGACCCAAAGCCCACCTGGAAATTAAATGGACAGTCTCTCTTAGAAGAACCACATGAACAGAATGATAAATCCAGGGTGTGGTATAGCAGCAATGAAGTGTTTAACTCTCTTCTAGTTCAGTAATATTTCTTCCCCTTACTACTATGTTTTTTATGTTTTACCTCATTAATCATGTTAGACTTGCATATGTTCATTTGTATAATTAATATCTTTCATTTTAGGATGGGCAAGATAGATAACACTTCAGAAACAGTAACAGAAGTGATGGTTGTCTGAGGGGTGTTGAAGGGGGACCAGTTGATAATAATGATGACTATATAACCCCACTGGAGGGGAGTAGACAAAATTCTTTTTATATACTCAAGTTTAATCTGTTCTTAACTAGACTATTCGATTAATATGTGTAGTGTTAGGTCTCTGGGCGAGGAATCCTGCAGTCTTGGACTTCTGTCAGCCATTTTGCCTATACAGCATAATTTTGCATCAAGAAAATCCAAAGGTCGAAAAGAAAGTTTCTAAGAATCAAAAGTTTCATGCTCCATGCTCTTTTCTGAAACCAACTGATTAAATCACATGGCCATATCCGATCTCCTCTGGCTTTGCAAAATAAAAGAAAACTCCAACTGTCCTAAAGCAGAGATCAGACACTCTCGCTTCATAATTTATCTAGAACCCTACTATTGGTACCAAATAGTGTTAGTATGGGTTGTGTAGAGAAAAAAAAAACATTGACTCAAATACATATGAGAAAAATTCTTTGTTTCAAGAATACTTCCAATTCCAGTCTATAGGTCCAGTGCTAACTGGGCTCTGTTAAGCCTCAAGCAGCCAATGGCACAAAAAGGTGAAGAGGGAAGGCAGAAAATCAATGGATGGTAAGTTTAGAGTTGCATGGATGCAAAGTCAGAAGAAAAATGGAAGGGTGTCCACATAGGGTTGCCCTGGAGACAGAAATAAAGGCCCAGTGAGAAAGAAGCAGAGAGAGGAAGAGAGCTCCTCATGTCTTCCTTATGTAAAAGGCCCACTCCCGAGGAGGCATCATTGGGTTGTTACCAGATTGATAGGATGAACTCCATTCCTGTGCTTTCATAATGACTAAAGCTTGCACAAAATCTAACTGCAAAACCCATTATGCTTTGACAAGACTTAGATTTGTACATACATTCTTATGTTAAGCAAATAAAATCTGATAAAGATTTTTGCATTTATTAATAAATGTGAAAAGCAGAACTTCCATTCTGCATTGTTTTGCAGAGTCCTGTGAAGAAGACAGCACATTTTGAGTAGTAAGATTGTGGTCTTCAAGCTCCTTCCCAGAAACTGCACAATGCATACCTCATTTCAATTTTGTATAGGCTATGCATATGGCATAGTATTGCTGTTTTTAATTCTGTTGTTGTTATTTTTTGGTTTAATGTCTTATTTAGTATGTTAGTAGGTTAGTGGTTAGGAGCCTTTGTAGTGCAGTGATTACAAGTAGGACTACTAACTGCAAAGTCAACCACTCTGGGAGAAAGATGAAACTTTGTATTCAATAGTTAGTCTTAGACATCCACAGAGGTAGTTCTAGTTGGACCTATAGCCTCAGTATCAGCTGGAATTGACCTGATAGCAGTGAGGATGTTTTTTGTTTGTTTGTTTAGATTAGTTTTGATCATATGACAGCTAAAAAAGGTTTACTATATAAATTACTGTAATTTTTCCTCTTTGTGCTATTTCTATTTACAAAAGTTTTCATAGAACTGCTCTACTTTTAGAAAACAAGGAAACCTGTAAATGAAGCTCTTCTTTAGCTTTTTTGACATACATATTTGTCTTTCTTCTGGATTCTATAAAACAGCCTACCTATGAATCAGAAATTTATATAATAATTAAGAGATCATAGCTATAAGCAATTCACAGTTGCTATTAATACAGAAGTTATAAATGGGTCACACTAACATTCACCTTATTTAAATTATTTCATTAAAAATCACTTTATTGGGGAGACATACAATTCATATCAGAATCCATGCATACCTCCATTGTATCAGGCATATTTGTACATTTTATGTCATCATCATTCTCAAAAAATTTGCTTTTGACTTGAGCCCTTGATATCAGCTCCAAATTTTTCCCCTCCCTTCTACCCCTCCCTTGTGAACACATGATAATTTATAAATTATTAATACTTTTTCATATCTTACACTCTCCAATGTCTTCCTTCACCCACTTTTCTGTTGTCCATCCCCCAGAGAAGGGGTTATATGTAGATTTTTGTAATAGATTCCTCCTTTCTTCCCTCCACCCTCTCAGTATCACCACTTTCACCACTGGTCCTGAAGGAATCATCTGTCCTGGAGTCCTTGTATTTCCAGTTACTGTGTGTGTCATTATACATCCTCTGGTCTAGCTGGCTTTATAAGGTAGAATTGGAATCATGATAGTGGGAGGTGAGAGGTTAGGGAGGATGCAGTTATGAACTCGAGGAAAGTTGTATGTTTCATCATTGCTGCATTGCACCCTAACTGGCAAATCTCCTTCAGGCAATTCTTCCATAAGAGAATGTCTAGTTGCCTACAGATGGGTGTTGGGTCCCAGTCTGCACTCCCACTCATTCGCAATGATATGTTTTTTTGTCCCTTGATGCCTGATACATGATCTATTTCATTTTTAAAGTATTTTTCAAATAATTTTATTGGGACCTCTTGCACCTCTTATTACAATCCACACAGACATCCATTGTATACCAAGCATATTTGTACATTTGTTACCTTATGATTCACAAAGCATTTGCTTTCTACTTGAGCCCTTGATATCAGCCCCTCATTCCACCCCTCCTCATGAATCCTTGATAATTTATAAGTTATTTTGTCATATTTTGGTTTTAGTACAAGTATTAGCACATATTCTAATAGTCTTCTATGGATATTTCACCTTTATGGTTTATAAAAAGACTATATTTTCAATATGAACATTTAGTGATTTCATGTAGCTACTTCTCATTCTAAGTAAAACAATGTGATATTTGCTCTTTGCTCAATAGTGTTTTGGCGTATTTTTGTTTTGTTTTCATTATATTTGAGAAGTGCTAAATTCATAATTATTAGTATGATTTAATTTCCTTTACAGGGAAAGTACACTAATATTTTAATTATAATCAATTTATTTTGGATTCATTAGTCAATTTTTATAAGACTTCTATTATCTTGAAGCTTTTGGAATTAGAAGACCTATTAAAAGTAATTGTGCTTTAGAAGAGGTGCATTTTTGAGTCTCAGAATAAAGCTCGCTAACTGGATTGTAGACAGGAACCAAAAGAAAACTCCAAAACAGCTTTTGATTTAAGCCTAATAAGCCTTTAATTCAATATTCAAATTTCTGTCTTTAAATGAGAAACATAGATAAATTTATGTTAATGTATTTATAATTTTTTCCTTTCATATAAGCAATAAAATGGTAATTAAATAAATACTTCAAAATGCATATTTTAAAATGTCTATGTACCTTGGGCTTGTTATAAGGAGAGCCCAGTCACTGGAGAAGGACATCCCACTTGGTAAAATGGAGGGTCAGTAAAGAAGATAAAGGTCCTTGGAGACTAGATGGACTAGCACAGTAGCTGCAACAATGGATTCAAACATTAAACCAACTGCGAGGATGGACCAGGACAGGTTGGTGTTTCATCCTGTTGCAGATAGATTTGCTATGAGTCAGAACCAACTTGAGGGCGCCTAACAATAATGACATCTAAGTGTGTCAACATTATTCTCTCAATCTTAGTACTATGACGTATAGCATGTTGCTGTGCTGCTGAAAACAATGCTATCAGAGTAAAAAGACAATCAGGTTTATCCATGGTAGATAAAGACAAGCTACAGTGGAGCTTCTAGACTAATGCAGACTAGAAAGAGGAGGAGGCAGACAACTTCTGAGAGAGTGAGCCAAGAAAACCCTGTAATTAGTGACAGAACATTGGCTGATACAGTGCCAGAATATGATTATCCACTAGTTGTAATGTACTCTAAGACAGGAAAAGAGTCATTTCTTCAAAGATAATTGAACTAAATAATGTGGAAGGAGAAAAGCTTTGGGGATTTGCATTTTATGATGTAGCATGACTCCAAATGAGAAGAAACAACTGCAAAAATCTATTTATAATTGGAACATGGAAGCTACAAAGTATGAATCATGGAAATTCTAAGTAATCAAAAATGAAAAAAACCAAAGTCTTTGGCAAGAGTGGGCTGAAATAAACAGGGGGTTGTCATTTTGAATCAGAGAACCATATGGTCTACTAAATCTCATTGACAAGAAAGGTATTTCATTGATCCTGAAAAAGAGCATCCTAGGACCTATACATAAGTGATTAAAAATGTCAGTGATGCTTAGTATAGCTAACTAGTCAGTTTCAGCTTCATCTGTGTGTGTACCCTTCCTATTCCAGTGAACCTATGTATTCCCTGTGTCAAAAGTCTTGTCCTGTATCCTTCCTGATGGTTCTGATAGTTTGGGATTTTACATCTAGGTCTGTGATCCACCTAAAGTTTGTTCCTGTGCATGGGGTGAGGTAAGGGTCTTGTTTCATTTTTCTACAAGTGGATATCCATTGTTTCCACCACCACTGGTTAAAGTGGGCATACGCCTCCCATATGATGCTTTGGGGGGCCTTTCTTGAAGATCAGTTGTCTATATACTGATGGGTTTACTTCTGGGGTTTCTGTTTTTTTCCCTTGGTCCGAGTATCTGTCATTATTCTAGTACAACACAGTTTTGACCACTGTGGCTGTATAGTAGGTGATAAAGTCAGGTAATGCAGGACCTCCAACTTTGATCTTGTTCTTGAGGAGTGCTAATTCTGGACTATTTCCCTCTCCATATGAAATTGGTTAGGTTTTCCAATTCTCTAAGGAAGGTCATTGGATTTGAATTGGGATAGCACTGAACTTATCTAGTGCTTGGGTAATTTTGACATCTTTGTTATGTGGCGTCTTCTGGTCTATGACCATGGGATATTCTTCCATTTGTGGAGATCGCTTTGGCTTTCCTATAGTAAGGTCTTGTCATTTTCCTTGTATAAGTTTTTTTTTGTTGTTCTTTTGGTTAGATATATCCCTATATATTTTATTTTATTCATGGCTACTGTAAAGAGTACTGCCTTCTTGATATCCTCTTCTGTGGTTTTGTCTAATGTATATAACAAAAAAATAAGCTGTTTGTTGATGTTGTATCCTTCCCTCCTTCATATTCCTCTATTGCCTCCAATAAAGCTATGAATAGAGGTGCAAATATGGGAATATACTAATTCATAAAAATTGAGGTATTAGCCTATGTATATATACATGTATGGCAATACACTGAGCAAATGGATGGACTTGGGGCATCTGCTCAGCCCTCCCTCAACACAAGAACAGTTTGTTTTAACAACCGGGCATTCTGACAGATCGCTGATGATCTCCATTTTGATAAGGTCACTGAAGACAAAATGGGTTCATAAGCTAATGTGGTGATGTCCTACGCTAATGGTGCCTGGCTATTACAAGATACAGTGTCTGGGTCATAAAGGCTTGAATTAAACAAGCAGCCATCAACAGAGAAGTAACAAACCCATAAGGGAGAAACACACCAGACTAAGTGGTTATGACGTGTCTACAGGGTCAGGTAACAAGCATCAGAAGACACAAAATGAAACAAAACAAAGACATATTATTAAAAAAAAGAAAAACATATTGCTGAGAACAAAGAGGATCAGAGTGAAGACCACAAACCCATCTGTAGACAATAGAACATTCCCTCACCAGAGAATCATATGGAAGGGATCAGTCAACCAGGGTACAGTATAATAAACCCAATGAACCACACAATTCTTGTTTGGGTCATTGAGCCTTCTTCACCCTCCATCCCACACTAGCGTGACCCCATTTTACTGTTCAGTTCTGCCTACACAGGAACATGTGCACTGGTAGGAATAAGCCTAAGAACAGCAGCTAGAAGCCACCACTAGCTCCACTGCAGAAGGACTGTATTCTATTCCAGTTTATAATGACAGTCTTGCAAACACATGGTGTGGTTCTACTCAGTCCTATTGGGTAGCTGAGTCATCATCAACTTGATGGCAATGAGTTTTTTTTTAATTTTGCACAGTGATGCAATCTGTGCTGAAGACTACAAATGTTATTCATCATCAGCAAGTGCTTCAAGCTCTTCTTCCTTTCATCAAGCAAGGTTGTGTCATCTGATTATCTCGGTTGTTGATAAGCCTTCCTCCAATCTTGATGCCATGTTCTTCATCCTAGAATACAGCTTCTCTAATTGTTTTTTATGCATGCAAACTGAATTAATATGCTGAGAGGATATTTTCTACATGCACACCTTTGCTAATTTTAAAGCATGCAGTGTTCCCTTGTTCTTTTTACACAACTGTTCCTTGACCCATATAGAAGTTCTGCATGAGCACAGGGAAGTGTTGTGAAGATTTACATTATTCTCAAGGTTATCCACAGTTGGCTATTTCCTACACAGTCAAATGCCTTGACATAGCCAATAAAACATATAAAACCATTTTTCTGTATTTCTTTGCCGTCAGCCAAGATGTATCCAATATCACCAATACTATTCCATGTCCCAAGTCCTCTACTAAATACAGCCTTAACTTCTGGAAGCTCCCTGTCCAGGTACTTCAAAAAATATTGTTGGAAGAGTTTCAGCTAAATTTAACTTGCATATCATAATAGTAATTTTAAAGGACTTTGAGAATGATTTGAGGCCCTATTTCTTTGAAAATTATACAGATATGGATCTCTTCAAGTCAAGCTTCCTGGCACAGACAAGTGAGTGCCTCAATGTGTCATCAGCATGTTGAAACATTTCAATTGGCATTCCATCCACTCATGGAGCCTTTTCTTTTGGTTAATGCTTAGTTTGTCTTGAACTTCTTTGTTTTGGGTTGTGTTGAGAATGATTTGAGGCCCTATTTCTTTGAAAATGATACAAATATGGATTTCTTCAAGTCGAGCTTCCTGGAACAGACAAGTGAGTGCCTCAATGTGTCATCAGCATGTTGAAACATTTCAATTGGAAGTCCATCCACTCATGGAGCCTTTTCTTTTGGTTAATGCTTACAGTTTGTCTTGAACTTCTTTGTTTTTTGTTTTGTTTTGTTTTGTTTTTTTGGCGGGGAGGGCATCACCGCCCTCTGGTGGTCGTGGGAGCTACCCAGCCTTGTGCCTGAATAGCGCTGCTGGATTTGAACCACCAAGCCCATGGGTCGCAGTCCAGCATTCAACCACTACGCCACCGGGGCTCAGCCCTTTGAACTTCTTTCAGTAGCATTCGTTCTTGTCCTATGCTACCTCTTGAAATGGTTGACTACTGACTAGTTCTTTTTGGTAAAGTGATTCTGTTTTTTTCCCCTACATTTTTTGGATACATCCAGCATCAATCAGTATTTTGAATATAGAATTTTTCAATATTGAACTGGAGGTTTTTTTCTTTCCTTTGTTTCTTTTAATTGAGGATATATTGAGTGTGTTTTTCCATTTTGATTTCTAATTCTTGACCTTTTCACATTCATTGTAATATTTTATTTTATCTTCTCAAGCTGTCTTTTGAAGTTGTATTTTTCAGTATTTTTACTTCATTATTGCATCTAGCTGCTTTAGCTACTCTAGGATTGAGAACAAGTTTCATGGTGTGTTCTGAAATTCATTTTCATCTTGTCTTTCTTTCCCATTGCTTTTGTGTCTTTTGCTTCCTTCATTTAGGAGATTCTTCATATCATCCCACAGCTCATCAGGTCTTTTGTCACTTGTGTTACATTTGTTATTGGGATATTCTCAAGATACAGTTGAGTTTCTCTGAAGGTATTATTTTGGCTCTTGTGGACTTGTTTGAAAGTTCTTCAACTCAATCCTAAACTTCCATATAAACAATTAATGGTTGGTTCTGACTTGGTTGTACTACTGCTGTTGAGCTTCTCCATAGACTCTTCCCACAGATGTAATCAGTTTGATTTACATAGATCCTATCTGGAGAAGTTAATGCATATAATCATAGTTCATGTGGTTGAAAAATTGTATTTCTATGGAGAAATTATTGTCTTACAAAATTCACTCATGTAAACTCCAGTTTCATTTCTATCACCAAGAATTTAACCCAATCACTCTTTTTACCTCTTTGTTTCTAATTTTGGCATTTTGATCCTCACAATTATCAATGCATTTTAATTTCAAGTTGGATGAATTTCTAACTAAAGACTTTGGCAGAATTTGGCAGAATTCTTCACTTTCTTCATCACTAGCTTTAGTATAGGTACATAAATTTGAATAATACTTGTCCAGACTGGATTTCTTTATGTTCAGATACTGGATTTCACAGGTCCTCCTATATAAATACTTCAAATATACCATTTGAAGATTCATGAAACACCATTATTCTTGAATCTTTAATTTTCAGAAAAGTAAACCACTGGAATTTCTGATTCAAAATGACTGATACAAGACTATATTAGCTTAATAATACCTAGAATATCAATATTTGTGTCTTCTATTTCATTTCTGAGAACACTAATTTTCCAGGTCTCACACTTCGTACATTCCATTGTCTAATTATCCAGCAATGTTTGCAGCTGTGTCCTCTCATCTGGTGTTGTGCCCCAACAGCAAATAAAGATCCTTATGGATTTACTACTACATGGTTTACACTATCTGAGTCATTGTTACTGACTCTAGATTGAGAAGGCAGTTCTTCTTTCAAAGCAATACTTTGAGTGTCTTCTGAGTTGATGGGTCCATCTTCTAAACTATCTCTGACAATGTTCTGCTTATATTCACGAGTTTTCCAGTCTCTGGCAATGTTCCACAGCTACCCACAGGTTTTGACTGTCTCCAAAAGCCTTGTTGGAACCCGTTCATTTTGTGTGACTATGTTGGTATTTGAACTACCAATGACATATCTTACAGTATTGCAACAAAACAAAAGCCACAGGAAACCAAATGGACAGAATAATTTTGGTAAGAAAGAATCGAGAAAACAAAAGTTTTAGAAACAGGATTTCTGAAAGCAAAAGATAGCTTAAGTAGAAAATATTCAGTTGTGAAAGGTTTATTGTGCTAACCTGACCAATAGGAATATATGGGGTTAATAAGGTCACAGTTTAATTGGAGGGCAAAGAGATAAATGGCTTGGAAAACCCCATCCCTCTCTCTCTTACTCTCTGGTGATCAGACTAGCATGCAGCTGCTTTAGCTAGTTCTCAACTTTAACTTGCCAGTAATACTGCCCATGGACCACGTCGCTCGAGCTTGAAGTCACTTTGAGATCTGCTTTGCCACACCGCTGTTGTGCACATGACTTGAACTTGAGGCTGGTGGATTATGTCATCTTGGATTGCTTGAGTTTGATATCCCATCCAGACCTGCTTCACTAATGTCCCAGCTGCTGACTGTTGGTGACTGGCCCTGCTGTTTGCTGTCTATGGACAGACTGCATTGTCCGAGGGAAGAATCGCTCTGTTTCCTTGACCTTGGACCAGCAGCCCTCAT